>JAJPUD010006932.1:0-51124 GCA_023553655.1 Myrmecobius fasciatus
ATCTCTACAAAGTAGCAAAAATCACTTTTACCCTTGTAAAGTCTACATAACTCTCCAGATTTCCATAATCTTTAGAAATGGCTGACAGTGGATCAATAATCAGAACTATCAGTTTTTCCAATATCCAATGATGTAGTTCATCCAGGTGGCATAAATTAATGGAGGGCATATTATCTATCTCCTTACTAATCTTAAATATCAGTTCCTGATTAGCCATTTTTTTCATTTTCAGTACATTGATATGACAAAGAAATTAAAGTAAGAATTTAAAAAATTAATTAGGAATTGAGAATTATCCTTTATGATAATTTTTTACTTTTTACAGAAATGTGTTACTTTCCTATGCTCATCCTGTGTTTCTTGCCCATGCTCCCATCTTCTATGTAGACATTTTTTCACTGAAGTTGGTTGGTGAGTTTCCTGTGAATATATATCACTCTTCAGACAACTCTTGGTCTTCTTCATAATTAGAATTGCTTCACTTTGTGTCTTCTGAACATCATTCTTAAGCGTTTCCTATCTCTCTTGGGGTTACTTCCTCTGTAGAATTTTAGTGGCATTCTATCTAGTCTTCCTCTGAACCTTAAAATCTGTCTTCCCAATATCTAAGGTGCATATGAGATTATACCCAGAATTCTATCTATTCTTCCTCTGAATTCTTTAAAATCTGTCTTCCCAATATGTAAGGTGCATATGAGATTATACCCAGCTTTGATCTTCTTTCTTCTCTATCACAGACTCTAAAAAGGAGATTTAACAGCATATTGGAGAATTTAGAATACTCAATAGTTTTAAACTTGCTTGTTTCCCTGCATATCCTTATTCGCATTATTGGATTGTTATTTTTCCTCTTTGATTGACACAAAAGGACTAAGCTTCTGGCCTAAGGTCAAATCACTAGTCAATGACAGGTCATTTTTCTTACTTTATCATTTCTGACATATTGTTTTTTTTTCAAAATTTACTCCTCTGTTTTGCCTGATGCAGTGTTTAGAATATATTTCATGTTTTCCAGACATATTTCTTTAAGGCCAGATGAGCTGAAGCATGAAATGTTAAGGGTGGGGTGGATCACAGCTCTGCTGCCGGGCTCAAGGACCGCAGAGAGCCTACAAGTTTTGGCTTTTCCCCAAACATTTTTCCAGGCTATAGGAGCAGTTAATTCTGCCCTAAGTACACACTGTGTCCTCATATATTAGGTAGCCCTCTATCTAAGGCAAGATTTAATTGGTTTGGGATGGGTAATTCATACTGGCTCATTAGGGCATCAAAACACATACCAGACTTTCTAGTAATTTTCTCCCCTGAAAGTGCATTGATTGACTACCTCACATGGAAAAGGCATTATCTAAAGGACACTTGGGTTTGTGCAGAGATTAAGTCCACAAAGGATAATTTCAAAACATATTCAGCAATCAGATGAGGATTCAAAGAAATATATAAGTAGATCAAAATTTCCTGCTACACACACACACACACACACACACACACACACACACACACACAAAATATATATATATATACATGCCTAAGAGCTAGCATTTTATAACATTTTAAGATTTGCACAAGATTTGCACAACACTTAACAAATGTTATCTCAATTTATACTCAAAACAACTCTGATAAATTGAATTATTATCTCCATTTTACAGATGAGTAAACGAAGCAGGCAGAGGTTAAATGGCATGCCCAGGGTCACATAGTAAGCATCTGAGGTGATTTTTGAATTTATTACCCTCAGGTCTGCATCCAAATTAATGATAAAAATGTAGAACAAAATGGAGGTGAAAGAGAGTCCCCAGTACTCTTCAATATGGACCATAATCCAAGTTATCAATGATACATTAGCCACTAACTACACTTTGGTTCTGAGCATTCAACCAATTCTGAATCCTCAATCTCCTAGTTGGGTTTATAGAGAGAATGCCAGGCTTGAAGTCAAGAAGACCTGATCCATGACAAGGAGTCCATCTATTATCTCTTAGAAGCAATATGGAGCCATTGAAATTGTTTAAGTAGGGCAGTAACATAACTAAATCCATGCCTTACAAATTTTATTTTGTTCTGTACTTAGGAACAAATTGGAGACAGGAAGCAAGGATTCCTTTTACAAAATAAGCATGAGAAAATAATGGCCTAGATGTGAGTAATTATCATTATAGTGAAGATAGGTGTCACAGGCAAGAGAAGGAGTCACATCAATCAATAAGACTTGGTAACTAATTGGATAGGGGGACGGAATGAGAGGGAAAAGGTGTAAAGAAAAGGAAAATATCAAGAATGACTATAAGGTCACAAACATGGATATCTGGGAAGGTAATGGTGACTTCCAAGTAAAGTTTGGAGAGAAAGATTATTGGTTCCATTTTGAACATATTGAATTAACAATAGGATATTCAAGTCCAACAGCCAACAGGTAAATTGGGAGTAGAATTCAAGAGAAACATTTTAGTAGATGTAAACATTTGGGAATCATCAGCATAAAATGACCTTTGAAGCCATAGGAGCTGTTGAAATAATTAAAAAAGAATGTTGAGGGGGAAAAGAATACCTAGTGGAAAGCTTTATGAAATATACACACTGAACAGGTCAGTCAATAAAAAGAATGGGAAGAAGAGAACAAGCATTTGTTAAGAACCTATTATGTACCACTATTTAGCACTATGATAAATGCTTTACAAATACTGTCTCACTTGATCCTCAAAGCAATGCTAGAAGTTGGGTGCTATTATTAGCCAATTTTACAGTTGAGGAAACTGGGGAAGATAGAGGTTAAATGACTTTCCCAGCATCACACAGCTAGGAAATATCTGAGGTATCTAATGTGCACCAAGCACTGATTTAAACATCGGGAATATAAAGAAAGATTTTTTAAAAATCCCAACTCCTCCAATCTGTCCTCCCTTCTTTCAGCCCCATTATCCCCCTTCTCCCTACTTCCCTTTAAGTTAAGATATATTTCTATACCCAACTGAGTGTGTATGTTATTCCCTCTATGAGCCAATTCTGATGAGAGCAAAGATCAAGTATTGTCCACCTCTACCACCACCCCCTCCCATTCCACTGCCAAAGCTTTTATGACTCTTCTATATGAGATAATTTACCCCATTCTACCTCTCCCTTCCCCCCTCCCCAGAGCATCCCTCTTACTCAATCCTTAATTTTATTTTTTTAATATCATCCCAACAAAATCAATTCATGTCAATGTCCTCTGTCTGTACATACTCTTTCTAAACTGCTCTAATAATGAGAAAGTTACAAGTATCATTTTCCCATGTAGGAATATAAACAGTTTAACCTTATTTGAATCCCTTAGGATTTCTCTGTCTTGTTTACCTTTTTATTCTCCTCTTGAGTCTTGAATTTGAAAATCAAATTTTCTAGTCAGCCCTGGTCTTTTTATCAGGAATGCTTGAAAGTCCTCTATTTCATTAATTTTTCCCCTAAAGGATTATTCTCAGTTTCTCTGGGGAGATGATTCTTAATTATAATCTTAACTCCTTTGCCCTCCAGAGTATAAAATTCCAAGCTTTCTGATCCTTTAATGTGGAAGCTGCTAAATCTTGGATTATTTTAACTGTGCCTTTATGACATTATTGAGGGATGAGACACCCTAACAGTTTTTGGGGGTCCTTCAAGCCTGTATTGCAGGTTTTGAGAGAGAATTCACAGTCCCAGTCTCCAAGTTAAGGCTGGCAAAAAAGGGGTTTATTATGACACTGAGGGTTCTCAGTGGGCTAAGATCCTGATTAGGAAAGTAGCAGAGCTTTGATAGACAGAGGTCAATTTTATTTAGTCTTCTATAGCCTGGAGCTAGGGAACAATCTCCGGATGAATTAAGGGTAGAGTGTGGTGGTCTAGAGAGTAATCTCCAGGTGAATTAAGGGTAGTGATTATTTTAGAAGTTTTCTGAGATTGCTAGCTAAGGAGTGATCTCCAGGCAAATTAAAGGTGTGAGGTGGGGGGCCAAAACCAGAAGATTCTGGATTTTCTGACCCAGGCCCCCACAAAGATCAAGGGACCAAGGAGTCCTATTATATTACTTCCACTTGCTCAATTCTAATTCTTCAGGAATTATTTTTTATTGAGCTTTTGTACCTCTTTTTCCATTTGGTCAGTTCTACTTTTTAAGGAATTCTTTTCTTCAGTGAATTTCCATACATCTTTTTTCTATTTGGCCTGAAGTTTTTTCAGATATTATTTTCATCAGAATTATTTTTGTTCCTCCTTTATCTGGTTATTGACTGTTTTTTCAATATTTTCTTGCACCATTGTCTTCTTGTGTTTTGATATTCCCTGTTAACGCTGTAACTTTATCCGCAGGTATTTTTTGATTGCTGTTTGCTCATTTATCGGTCTAATTCTTGATATTTGACTTTATGTTAAAGTTAGATGCTGCTCCTGAAAGGGAGAGAGAACTTTCCCAAGCTTCAGAACTTTCTTGTTGCTGCTCTTGGAGCTAGTTCTGAGGGTCTGTAACTTTTCCATTTTTCCAAGGTGGTATGATCAAAGGAGACATGATCACTGCTCTCTGAGCAACCACAGGCATTCTTTTCCACTGGGTAACTGTGACCAAGATCCTCATTCCCTCTAGTGTTCTGAGACTGTGACCTGGAACCACATATGGCAATGCAACAGAGTTCTGAGCCCTCTGCCAGGAAAGAGCCCTCTTTAATCTCCTCCTCACCAGTTATCTGACCCTCCCCCCTTACCATCTGTGGGCTGAGAACGCTGAAAGCCACATTTAGTGCCAATTCAGTCACTCCCCCAGGCCTGCTACTGGCTTTCCAGGAGGAGGCCTGCACTGCAGTGGATTGTGTTCCACTCAAACCCCATGGAGATAGAGCCTTCCTGTTAACCTTCTGAGTTGTCTTGGGCTGGGAAACTGTTTCACCCTGACATTTATTGGTCCTATTACTTCAGAATTAATTTTGAGCCTTTATTTTAAAGTGGTTTGAGGTGGAATTTGAGAGAACTCAGGTAAGATCTCCCTGATTTTACTCCATTATCTTGGCTCTGTTCCCTCTCTCCCCCCAATTCCATGGTCCTATTACTTCAGAATTAATTTTGAGCCTTTATTTTAAAGTGGTTTGAAGTGGAATTTGAGAGGACTTAGGTGAGATCACCCTGACCATCTTGGCTCTGTTCCTTCTCTCCCCCCAATTCCATAGTTAGAGTCTTTGAAGAACAATCAATCCATATATTGAGGCAGAAGTTGGAAAACAGAGAAAAATTGAGCCCAGGGATCAAATTCATTGAGGAAGGAAGGGGAGTGACTTGGAGGAGGGTATCTTTAAAAAAAATAGATTTCTAGTGTCAAACTTTAAAAAGAAGTCAAGGTCAATGAAAACTGGGGAGGGTGGAAAGCCATTGAATTTAATAATTAAGAAATCACTGTTTGAGAAAGCAGGTTCAGCAGAGTGGGGCCAGAAACCAGATTGTATGGGTCTGAGATGAGAGTGGGTGGTGAGAAATAAAGAGCAGGCAGCGAGTATAGATGACTCTTTCTAGGAGTTTGGCAGGGAAAGTAAGTAGACATAAAGGATCATACTTTAAGAGACTGGCAGGGACAAGTGAAGATTTTTTTTAGGGAAGGGAGAGATCTGGGCATGTTTATAGGCAACAAATAAGAAGTCAGTAGATAGAGATAAAAGATGGAGAGACAAGGGAAATGATTGATGGGGTTAGTTCCTAGAGGAGACAGGAGGGGAAAGGATCAAGGGCACTCTCCCATTTATGTTAAGGACACTGCCATCCTTGCAGTTACTCAGGTTTATAACCTTGGAGTCTTCCTTCGCCCTTCCCTCTCTCTCAACCACCATATCTGATCAGTTGCCAAGACTCATTGATTCTATCTCCTCAACATCTCTTAACTATCTGCTTCTCTCTGCTTATATAACCCCTACCCTAGTTCAGATCCTAATTACCTCTCACTTAATGTTTTTTTTACTTTCTTTCCTCTCCAGTGCATCCTCTACACAGATGCCAAATTGATATTCTTTTTTTAGAACTTTTTAAAACTGCAAATTTAACAATCATCAATACACACAAATATTTCCAAATAGAGAGAGCAAAAAAAAAGGACTAGATAAGAAAAATCAATATGAACTTTAGTTACAAAGAATTTTCTTAAACAAATATATACAGAGTTTTAAAAGGTAGTAAAATAAATGCTTTATTTGTGTCCTGTTCTGTACTATTTTTTTCTTCTGTGCATTTTAAACAATATTTTGTTGATATTCTTTTTTACTTCAGGTCTATCACTAACCATTTATCTACCTCCTCCACTTCTATAGAAGCCCTCCCTTATATATATATATATATATACATATATATATATACACATATATTGTGTATATGTATATATATACATATACATTCATGTATGTGTTTTATGAATCTATGTATATGTGTATGTATATATGCATATCACTATCCATTTATCCACCTCCCCAATAAAGCCCTCCCTTGTAACCTATATGTATATGTATATATATACATACATATATGTCTATGTATATAAACATGTGTGTATATGTATATATAATCTAGAGAATTGAGATCTACAGAATATATGCATATATACATGTGTGTAGTCTACAGAATGTATACATGTGTATCTGTCTGTATGTACATGTTTATGTACACACACACAAGTAAAATAAATTAATGAGCAATAACTGAGAATGCATGTCTGATTCTCTGCTTCTAGCTAAACCTCTCTGCCAAGAGATGAAAGTTATGTTTCATTATTATCCTTTTGAAATCATGATTAACCCCTTATTTGTTCTTTCAAAGCCAAATTGATTTTCTGAAGACACATTTCTAAGAAACTCCCCTACTCAAAAATCTTCCATGGCTCCCCTATTCTCCTGAGGATAAGATAAAAAATCCTCAATCTAGTATGTAAAGTCCTCCACAATTTAGTTCCCTGCAATGCTTATAATCTTATTTCATATCATTCTCCCTTCACACACCCTTTGTTCCTCTCAAACTGTACAACTAAAGGTTCCTGTAGACACGCTCTATCTCTTGACCCTGTGTCTTTGTACAAAAGGTGCTTCATGTCTGAAATGAACCCCCTCTTCATCTACTTCTCATAGAATAATGAGCCTCCATTAGAGCATAAGTGACATATCCTACCTGATACCTTTGCTGACCCAGACACATTGTCTCTTGAAACTATTTAGTACTTTTTTGTCAAGAGATCCTTTGTATTTATTTGCTTGTGCCCAAGTCCATCCTAGTAAAATATAAGCTTTTTGAGGACAGGGACTGTTTGTATTTTTCTTATTCTTGGCTTTTTATCAGCCAACTGCTTCATGAGTGCTTTCTTCTATCTGCCATAATATATCTCAATGTCATAACAAAATAAATGCATATGTGATTTGGAGGGAAGGAGGGAGTAGGATGGAGAAATGCAATCTGGAAGGTCTGTCTGCTACTTTTGTCAAAACATTGCAATTTTTCTTCTCCCAAGCTGGAGGAGTCTTTTTCGTCATCTTGAGAAGTTTCATGATTCTATGACTTGAGAAAAGTGAAGGATTATGCATTGGGTTATGAATACCCAGCCCTTTAAGAATAGCCCATTCCCTGTTAGGGTTTTGTCTTGCACATCTCCAATTCACCATCCAGTCCTTAAGACTTAACTCTCATTGACTCCATAGATTGGGAACCTGCAGAAAAATCAGTTATTCCAACAAGTTTGACATTTGCTTATACTGGACATTTTCCTGACAGGTCAACTCATTTCTTAACAGCTTAATGCAGGCCCCTGTCATTAGACATAATTCTCCCTTCCCTTGATAAAGCCATGACCCTGCCTCTGACTGGTCCTGCATAAGTACTAAAGGCCGCTGAATGTGGCATTTTACACTTGGCAGAGGATGTTAAACAACAGATTTTTCAATTAGTCCTCAAGGCTTCAGTCTTAACCTCAGAGGGCCAAATATTCAGACAATTGAACTGCGTCCACCTGTACAGACAAGGGCATAATTGGGGGCAAAAGGGAGTTGTAGAGTGCATGAATATCTATTTTGCACTTGTGGGAACATTGCACAGAATCAACTTGGCTGCAAATTTAGTCTGTAATTGAGTCTGCTTACTGAACTTGTTGCTATAATGTAGTTTCTGAGTCTTATTTGAGAGAATAAGGTATGATGCAAAGTTTCCAAAAATGTTAAGATCTCCATAAAGTCTTTCTTCTTTTTTTTTGTCTTGGTTTTTGTGGAGGCAATTGCAGTTAAGTGACTTGCCCGGGGTCACACAGCTAGGATGTGTCTGAGATCAGATTTGAACTCAGATGCTCCTGACTTCAGGATTGGTGCTCTATTCACTGCACCACCTAACTGCCCCAAGTCTTTCTTTCTATCTAGCAGTATTCTAGAAAGAACATAGCAAGTTGTTTTTTTTTTTTAAATTACTAGCCAAAAAAAGTATGATATTAATGCTACAGGCCATATTTTCAATTTTTATTAAAATTCTGAGGCAGGCATGAAGTCATGGGTTGAGTGTAAGACAAAATCAGGAATATCTGAGTTCAGATGTTGCCTCTGACATTTACTAAGTGTTGATCCAGAGGCAAAATACTTAATCTCTCACTGCCTCAGCTGACTCTCTAATTCTTATCTACTAAAATCATACAGGGATTACAGCTGAAGAGGGTTCTCACATATTGATGACCTGATGAAATCATCAGTCCTTCATGTAATTTATGTAATAGAATGATTAAATTTCTACTTTGCAAGCAACAAATGGACTGGGCATTTATGGATCAAGCATCATACTCAACATTGAGAAAGAATACAAAAGAGTTAAAAGCCATGATTCTTACCTTCAAGGAGCTTACCATCTAATAAGTGATATTAACTGTCCAAAAAATGTATATACATACACAAATGAATGGAGAATATTTTAAAAGACATATTTTAAAATTATAAATTAATGAAAGAGAAACAGTATTGAGGGGAAAGTTTAGTGAAGTGAGCAATAGCAGTGCTTCAAGATTAAGGTAAATTCTTGACTGGCAAAAATGAAGAAGCACAGAAAAT
The DNA here is from genome assembly GCA_023553655.1 of Myrmecobius fasciatus. Lineage (NCBI taxonomy): Eukaryota > Metazoa > Chordata > Mammalia > Dasyuromorphia > Myrmecobiidae > Myrmecobius > Myrmecobius fasciatus. The sequence continues at coordinate 9,051 of JAJPUD010006932.1, forward strand.
ATATCAAATAAAAACTGCATATGCAAAGATCTACAAATGAGAATGAGTTGCATGCAGAATGGTGGACAGTTAGCCCAACATAAATAGAAATTCCATGTATAGAAGAGAGAAATTCAGGCAGGGAAATGGAGAGGAGGATGGGGAAGTACTCGATTAAGGCCTTTGAACAACAGGCTGGAGCATTCGATCTGATATAATAGATACAAGGGAATCACTGTCCATTTTTCAGGAGAATGATGAGGAAAATTATATCTGAACACTATTATTTCAGTAGCCTCTCAAGTCTCTGCCAGCTCTGTATCTATGATCCAATAACCAACTATTTTTAGGATAGATTAGAGTGGAATAAGATTTGAAAGAGTGCATCCAACCAGTTGACTATTTCAAAGCTATGATGGTGGCTATCTAAATGGAAAGGAGAGGGTTTATCCAAAAGACATTGAAGATGAAAAATTTTCAAGCTTGGCTATCACAAATCCTGGGCCTGGAGAGGAGGGAGCCCACCATTAGCCCTGTCTCACAATTGCTGGTCAAACCTGGCTCATTGGTGCCATCTATTGATGTTCTTAGTTACCATCACTTTCCATCTGTTTCCTGGGTTCCCTGTTCCCTACTGGACATAAGGAAAAAATGTTTTTTGTTTTTTGTTTTTGTTTTCCTTTCCTATTCCTTTCTTGTGTTTACCAAAATCAGGGTACTGGCTTAGCCATTTTAAAGGGGAGAAGATTGATTTCAAAAATAATATAGAGGAAATATAGCTTGGGTTAGGAATCTAAATACTATATAATAAGTCAAAAGGTTGAGGATTTTCCCATTGCAAAATTTCTTATAAATAAATTCTAGTCCTATATACCAGTTATAGGGAAACAGACCCATATTTCTCAGCTCCCTCTTCTACCAAGTTTTACTCTGTGTTAAGTTAGTCATTCAACTAGCCAGGCTTAAAAAATCTTCTTTAATATTTCAATAATGAGGGTAGGTATAATTATTTCTTCCCATAGCCATACTATTTATTTGTTCATTTCATTGACATACATCCCACTGATCCTATGCTAACATCATGTGTTAATCATCTATTTAAACTAAAGAGAGAGACTAAGAGACCCAGAGAAATAGAAACAGAAAGAGACAGACACACAGAGAGAGAAAAGACAGAAAGACAGACACTATATGGTGTAGTGGTAAAAAAAAATGTAAACTTTTGAGCTAGAAGACATGTTTTGAATCATAGCTCTTATGGAACCTTTAGGCAAGTCCCTTAATGAATGTTTGAATTCAATTGAAATGGATTAGATTGAACTGAATTAAACACCTACTATTCTCACAGCATCAAACTACCCATTGGAAATCAAAAATGAACTAAAAACCAGACCCTTTTTTGAATCTACTTACAAGTCAAAATGATGGATAAGACATGTATAGCTCATCATCCATTCCTGAAACATCTGAGCAGACACAAAATCAGTTTCAATCTTGAAGGTTTATCAATAATTCATATTCCCTATTCCTCATGTCCCTACCCAGAAATTTTCCTCTCTGGGAACATCTGAATCTGGTTTGTTTCTAGGTTTAATTAGTTCTTCTGCATGCACTGCTAAGAAAGCATATAATAGAGAACAAGCTTATCATATTCAAGAAAATATACAGATAGGACTTTTATCTGAGTCCATAGACAGTCAAGAACACTTTTCTCTTTGATGAGACCAATCCTTCTCAGAACGATACAAATTTATAGAGCTACTCTGGGATTGAGGATTTACCAAGTTGGGGGAAAACTGTTGTCTCAAAACAGGCCACTTCCCCCTACTCCACTTACACAAGTTCCAGGGCTCAAAGGTCTTAGAACTTCATGGGTATTTAAGAGCTTCTTCGGTGTATTAGCTAGTTGTATCATGGACTTGACTAAAACAAGTTAGAGATACGTTAACTAGCATAATAGCAAATTGTTTCTGGATATTGCATTGAGTAAGAACCATTCCATTTTTGTATCCTCTCTGTTAATACTATGCTTGAAACAGTGAGTATTTAGTAGATACTTGTTTAATGAAATTGCAAGTGTATTTTCCACAAGACTTGGTACCTGGTTGATTTGGGGTTAGGGTAGAAGAAGAGATAAAATGGCTCTGAGGTTTTTAATCTCTGTTTAGACAAATGATGGAGTCATCAACAAAACTAAAAGATTAAGTTTAAAGATAGATTTTTGAGGGAAACATGATGTTTAAGTTGAGAAGATGCCCAGGTGGAGCTGTTGGGCAAGAAGTTGGGATGGCAAAAGCAAGGAGGGGTCTGAAGTGAAGTTCTCCATTTGAAAATCATTTGTATATAAATGATGATTGAAGCTATGGACATGGATGAAGTTGCCAAAGGAAAGAATAGGGAAAAAAGAAGGGCAAAGTCTTGGGAATATCCTCATGTAAATCAAGGAAGAGACTGGGAAAATGTAGGAGAAATCAAGAAGTTCCAATGTCAAGAGACTGCATGGCATAAAACACAGAGTGATAGACTTGGAATTTTAAAAACTTGAGTTCAAGTCCTATTCTGAAAATATGTTTATATTGGCTATATGACTCTGAGCAGGTCACTTAACCTCTTGATGCCTTCTGGCTTTTCTCTAAGACTGTAAGATGCAGAGAAGGTGCCAACCTGTATTGACAAAGTAAATTCCTTATCAGGAGCTCTTTGCATAAATGAAATAAAAAGGGGAAGGCAAGAGAGAGAGGAGAAGAGAAAGAGACAAAAAGAAAGCCAGAGAGAGAGAGAGATTTCAATGCTTTGAAAGTTGAGAAGAAAGTGTATCATGAAGGAGGGGAAGTAATCAGAGAGGTCAAGAACATGGAGATTGGAATGAATGTTGGATTTGGTGATAAGGAAGTGAATGTCAATCTTACAAAAAGCAGTTTCAATTGAATGTTGAGGATGAAAATCAAGTGGCAGATTGAGGAACCAGTGACTAGTAAGGAAGTACAAGTAATGAGTATAAATGTTTCTTTAAGTTCATCAGTGGAAGAGAAAATAAAGGATGATAACTTGAAGAAGTGACGTGGTCAAGAAAAGATTTGGAAGTTGTTTGGTTTTTTAGTCTAAGGAAAACTTGAGCATGTTTGAAGATAGAGAAGGAAGAACTAATAAGAGGAGAAAGATTGAAGATACCCAAGAGAAAGAATAGAACTGAGGGAAAAAATAGAGGAAAGAGAAAAATTCAGAGTTGATATTAGAACAATCATTGAGATTATAGAGAAGAGGAAGAAGCTGGGTAAGGACATAGAAAGGTTATAAAGTATTAAGGAGGACAGATGAGTTCAGGACAACTGGTTTTAGTCTTCCTAATGAAGCAGAGGGTAATTTTATCTGAGGGAAAACAGTCTGGGTGAAATTAGGAAATTAAGGAGACAAGAGAAAGTTTGAAAAAGTCACAGTAGTAAATGTCATAAAAAGTCATTAGTCATGAATAGCAGGATCTCTAAATTAAGGGTCCAGTTGAGGCTAAATAGAATAAATGTGTAGTGATACAAATTTGTAGTGAGCCCAATCAATAAGGTTTGATGATTTCCTCCTAGCAGTATTCACCCACTCTAGAGTAGAAGTAAAGACAGATACCCAAGAGTAATCCCATTGAGATTAAATTTCCTTCTCTGTAAAATGAAATTATTGAACTAAATGGTCTCAGAAGCCCTTACTAGTTCTAACATTTGATGAGTCCATGATTCTACTTCCCATACTTCTTTACCTCTGAAGACACTTCATGCAACTCTGCACCTAAATCACTTGTTAAGTATTTGGTTGGGAAGGTTTGTCAAGCCGCATGAGAAAGTGTGAGCACTGCTGTTTTTAGATTATGGAGCCTCAACTGGTTACTGATGCACACAATTCAAAAACAATTCCACTGAAATTGTTAGAGGCACAGTTCAATAAACAAAGATCTTTAGCATACCAGTCTAAAAGGAAAACCCAGCTAAATAATCTAGCTATCAAATGTGGCTCAGAAGAACAGCTGGAGTAAGTATATGATTGGCCTGGGTCCATCATCATTAGAAGGGGAGGAAGGCTTAGTAGACATCATTTGTCAAAGAACTGGGCAGGTAGCACTAGATTTAGTCATGGGGGCAAAGAGGGTGGTGAATTGGGGTAAATTAAAGAGACATTTTCTCCAGCTGTTTGATTTTCATGCCTCTTGAGTTTTGAGGTTAGAGCAAACTACCAGAATAAGAAACATTTTTAGGAGAAGGAAAACTCATTTAGTATTATGTTGGTAGTAGAATTATAACTAGGTCTAGAGCAAAGAAAGTAGACATCTATTATTCATTTCTTCGGAATAGACTTGTGCTGTCTCTGAATACAAAGAATGACTGGAATATACTTGACAAATATGGAAGATGCTGAGGGGAAAGCTCTTCACTCGCTTTTAACCTGACCTTGTGAAAGCTAATAGGTCTCTTCTATATTTATAATGATGCTATGAGATTCCCCTACAAAGCACCTTTGAATAAAAGGTTCCCTGAGAATAATTTTTACTCCAATTTTTTTAAATAAGTAATGAAAGTTGAACTTAAGGAAGTAGACTGGCTTTTACAGAGACCAGATCTATGTCTTTTCAGGATGGTACTACCCAAGAAGGCCTGGATTGATTGTTTATCCACTTTTCTATCTTGGTCAACTCTCACTCAAATCATAGATTTAGAGACATAAAAAAATCTTGGAGGTCATTAAATCCAACCCATTCATTTTATAAATGAGGAAAAAGAGGTCCATCAAAGTTGAGTGGCTTGGCCAACGTCACTCCTATGGTGAATGGCAAAGCTAAAATTTAAATATAATCTTCTGACTACAAATCCAGCTCTCTAACCAATGGAAAAGCTAACATAGATTGAAATAAATCTATATACACAGATATCATTCCAAATTACTCTGCTTATTAAATTGACCTTGAAATCTGTCTGAATGAATGATCCTAAGTGAGCAACCTATACCATCTTTTATTAATTGATTTCCCTCACAAAAAAATCCCAAGTCCTTTTGATGTGATCTATGATGTGGGGTTTGTCACCAAATGATGACAGGCACCAAAAGTTGGGGTTCGGTCATGTGAAGAGTTCATAATGGCCATTCTCCTTGGCAAAAGGTAGATTTATTTAGGGGAATAGGTTACAAATAAAATGAATGGTAAATATGAAATAGAGTTGGGAGAGCATATGAAAGACAAGTTCCTCAATGAAACTTACAATTACCCAGTAGAAAGGAAGTACCCCATGAAGTTGGAGCATGCCCTTAGTTGGCAGGCTAAATCTGTAATGCTCAGAGAAACTGAGGCAGTATCAGAGATTAGAGATTAGTAATAGTTTATTGATAGTAATGGAGAGGTAAGACTAGTTGGCCGAATAGGACTATTGTCTCAAAGTATTCAGCACCAGAGAGTCTGGGATCCATAGTTATGGATCTAGATGAGATGCTTGTTTCAAAACATCCAGCCTTGGAGAGTTTGGACTGACAGCCATATTAGCCAGCCTTCTGGATCTCAAAGTATCCAGCACCTGAGCAATGTGCTCCAGGGACTCTTACAGGGCTCCATAAATCAGGAAAACAAAAGCAGAAGGAGGGGTAGAGCACTGGGGCGATAGAAGTAACAGGAAAGATCCATAAATTCAGTTCTGACAGGTTGGGGGTATGGAGGAAGGATCATAAATTCTGATAAGGAGCTAGGAGACACTGAGTCTGAGACCAGAAAGATATGCCCAAACATTGGAGATAAGCTGTCTGGAGTTTTATAGCTCTTTGGAATGCTAGTGGCCATAACTCTGCAGCCCCAATTATCTCAGTCCTAATGGCCAGGAAAGGGAGTTGTCACTGGGTAGACTGAGGCAGAACAATTCAGGGAAATTGGAGCTGAACAATAAGGGAAATTGAGGCAGAACAATTAAGGGAAACTGGGATAGGGAAACTGTGGCACAACAAATCCTGAAAAAGATTTAGCATTCTAATAGAGTTAGTTGTAAGGAGAAGTGGAGTGGAGAAATATAGTGGAATTAGGAAAGGTACCATGTGGCATGGGGGATGGAGAAGGAAAAAGGTATCACAAGGCAGAGTGCCATGGCAAGCTGACCCAAAGGAAGGTAACAGCAAATCATGGGCCACAAGTTGTTTTATAGGGAAAATTTAGCCTCAGGGTCTTGACATAATTTGGATTTCTTGAATGGATTACCTTTAGAGGGTGGGACCATGGAACTAAACTGATCTCCATTATCAGAACCTTCTTCCTGCTTGTTTCAGGGATTTTTATCAATTCTTCTGCTAATCACACCTAATATTGAAGACCTCATCATTTTTTCCAAGCATTGCAGTACAGAAGCAACTTTACAAACGAAATCCCCTGGCACATGACAAGGATTGAACGAAACTATGAGTTAAAAACAGGGAAGGCAAGGCAAGGGAAGAGAAGGGAAAATCTTTATTAAATTTATTGAATCAGAACATCAAGATAGTCTCTAAGCTAAATCAAAATTGAACAGCACAAAAGAATCCTGCATTTGGAGCCAGAGGTCCAGGGTTCACATATGGGATCAAATGATGACAATAATAGCTTATATTTAGAATTGCCTATGTTTTGTATTTAATTGTTGTAGATGTCTAAATTTGAATAACACCGGAGCAGCAGCAATAAGGATTGATGAAGTCTTCAATGTTAGTTGTGGTTAGCAGAGGAATTGATCAAAATTAATCTCTGAGGCAGGCAAGAAAAAGACACTGATAGAGATCAATTTAGCTCCATGGTCCCACCCTCTGGGAAAGTGGTCAGACTTGATATTCAAGTTATATCCCAACTCCTGAGACCCACCCTCTGTAGAGGTCTCCAGCAGTCTTATCTTGCCATCCCTTGTCAGGAATTCCAGTCATGTCCCTGATGCTAAATTTTCCCTATAAAATCTACTTATAGGCCATCTCATGGCTGCTGCCTTCCTTTGGGTCAGCCTGCCAAGGCACTCTGTCTTGTGGTGTCTTTCTCCTTACCACCTCCTATGCTCCATGGTATTGAAGGGGGTACAGCTTCTAAGAGAAATATAGCAGTAATCCTAAAGTCCCCTGACCTTAGAGTGCTATTGCTCTAACAATCTGTCAGTCAATAATTCTAAATTCTAGCCTTTAGTTTAGTTCTACAAACATTTCTGACTGTCAGACAGATAATCTGTGGTCAGTGATAACCAAGTTCCTGAAACAATAGTAAATAGAGCACCCCTCAAACTTACCTGTAAGCCATAAAATTAATAAATAAGTAACATGGTATCTCTAATTTTGTTCTATAAATTTATCTTCTTTCTCCTTGTTCTTTGCTAAAATCTTTTGGAATTTAGCCCACTTCAATTCACATTACAATTACAATAAACTTTGCCTCTTGACTTGGAGATGGATTGAAGCCTGCAAATTCTTTTGAGATATCTCACCACACTGATCTGCCACCCCAACCTTTTGGGGTCTTTTTTTGAACCTCAACAACTCTCCTAATTCCACTATGCTTCCCAACCCCACTTCTCCTTACAGCTAACTTTTAGGGTGCTAAGTCCCTTTCAGGATTCAGCCTGCCAGCTAAGGGCATTCCCCAACCTCATGGAGTGTTCCCTGTCTTATAGGTAATTATGAGTTCCACCAAGGAGCTTGTATTTCATATGCTCTCCCACTCTATTTCATATTTACCATTCCTGGTGTCTATGTATCCCTTCATTTTGTCTATAACCTCTTCCCTTATAAATCTATTGTAGTCCTCCAACCACATCAGAGATCATTATTTGGGCCAGGCACAAGCACTTTACAAATATTACCTCATTTGATCTTCACAACAATCTTGGTAGGTGGGTGATATTATTATTGACATTTTACAGATGAGGAAACTGAGGCAGACAGGGTTAAGTGGCTTGCCCAGAATCACACAGCTAGACTCCAGATATTGCATTGCATCCAATGAGCCATTTCACTGCAATTAAATGAAATAATATATGTAAAGCAAATTTAAAAGCACCATATAAAATGCTTGATGTTATTATTATTGTTTTCTCATCTGTAAAATGAGAGATTTGGAACTAGATGATTCCTGAGACCCCTTTCATCTCCATAACTGCTGATCCTTTGATCACATTTCCCTGAGTTCCAGGCCCTATTCCCAAGTACCAAAAGCCACTGTAGTCCTTACCACTAGGACTAAACATTCCCTCCCACCTCGAACTCCCCCTGCTATAATACAGCACTGATTAAAAAGTGTCCTTTAAATATTTTCTCTGATGAGCATTTTATAATGTTCCCAGGAAGGAGAATTCTAGTTTTAAGTAGCAGCATGAGAATAAACAAATCCATAATTTGGAGTTGCAGCTCAGGGGACAATAAAGTCAAGGTCTCCCTCCCTCCCAGATTATAATTAACAGTGTAAAGAATTAAAGAGAAGTGCAGCAAGGAGTGCTTAAACCTTTTTTGGAAATTTAAAAACAAGTAATGATCTCTATTGCCACTGCTCCAGGTTTATTCAAATCTGGACAATTACAACAATTAAATATAAAACAGAGACAGTTCTAAAGAGAGAGCTGTGACAAAGCAGAATAATTGCTGGTGCCCAGCTATCACATTTACATAAAAAAAGATTAAAAAGCTGATTTACATTTAAAAAACAAGATCAGGCAACATCTAAAACAGATAACACAACCCCGCTGAGAAAAGCTCTTTTCATCAATAAAGGAGAAGCAAAGGTGATTATCCATAACAAAACTAATCTTCTGTATTGCTTTAATCACCTAAAACTACTTTAACTGTTTATTTGGGAATGGTTACATGGAAAAAAATATATATTGCATGTAAAACTGCCTAATTTCCAGAGTGAAATAAAACATACATACAACTAAGGTTTGGTACAGGATTCTCTTCTCCAGAATCCATTTTCTGTCTGCCTTTTACTTTTCTCCTCCCTTTTCTTGACTCAACTTATGTACAACTTTGAAATCTCCAAATATAATTTTCCTAATGGCAGAGTCACGATTAGGACAAGGCAAATGAAAGATTGCCCCATGACAATCTATTAAGAGCTTACTATGTGCATGGAATTGTGCTAAAAACAAAAATGAGACTATCTTGATGCTGAAGGAAATTAAATTCTAAGATAAAATACATGAAGAAGACTAGAAGACATTGAAGGGAGTATAGCTTCTAGGAGAAATATAGCAATGATCCTGAGGTCCTCTGACTTTAGAGTGCTATTGTTCTAACAATCTGTCAATGATTCTAAAGTCTGAAAATTCTTTTGAGATACCTTGTGACCCAAGTCTGTGACCCCAACTTCTTGGGGTCCCCTTCTGAACCTCAACATGAGAGGGAGTTTTGCTCTTGGAAGCAATGGGATAGTAGATATCCTTTCTGGTAGCCATAATACTATTGACTTGGTTGCTACTGCTAAAGCAGAAGATCAAAAAAAGGAAAATAATTCTATAAAATAGAATCAAATCAATCTCTCATTCTGCAAACAGGAAAACTGAGACCTAGAAAAGTAAAATGGCCTGTCCAAGGTCACACAGATAACTTATGTTAGAGTCAGAATTTGAATCTTTTGTATCCAAAACTCTTTCAGCAGCCACACTTCTAATAGGGGCTTCCCAGTAGTGACTGTTGACATCTTGGATGGACAAGCAGGGAAGGTCAGACGCCCAAAGTTAAATTTCCCCTATAAATCTGTCTCTGACCCACACCAGCTTTGCTAAATCTTTTACTTTAGCCCACCATAGTGTTCCACCTCTCCCTCCCCTCTCCTACGTCTCATGATATCTAACTCTATGTTCTCCCAAATTTCTTTCATACTTACCATTCCTGATGCCAATTTTACCTCTTCATTTTATCTGTAACCTCTTCTCCTAAATAAATATCCCTTTTGACAAAGAGAATGGTCATTGTGAATTTGTCCCATGTTTATTCCAACTAGGAATTGCTATCCGGACCTCATCAGTCTCACATTATGCAAAGATCTTCTGCCTTAGACCTTTATGGTCTCAAGGTCTCAGTAATGTGAATTCTGAAACTCTCCTCATGTTAGGAAATGCTAAAACACTCATCCTGGAAACTTAGTTTCCCAGACTGTCTTATTATCAGTTAAGATAACTGTGATGTGCCCAGACTTTCTTGATTAGCATCTTTAAGATACCTTTAAGATATCTATGATGGGAACTTCCCAGATTGTTTTGTTAATCCCGGATGGGAACCAAGTTTTCCTACAGTACCTTTAAGATAGTCTCAATATCAATACCCTCCTCTATCTCCCCAACTCTTCCCTTGTACTTCCCTTTCCCTGAGAAATCCCCGATGTTATATTTCCTCTATAAAAAATTTTCTTATGATGAAAATTGTTACTAAGTCCTTTTCAGGACTAAGCCTTCTATAAGGTATTTTCTCCCTCCTCATAGCATTTTTCCTTACTATAGGTAATTCTGGCAAATCTGTTAAACTATTGTATGGATTTAGCCTGCCAGTCAATGGTGTATTCACACCTTATGATATATTCCTTTAATAGCTTCTTCCAAAGCCCTTTCCTTGCTAACTCTACTGCTCTCCCAAATCTATTTCTATTTACAACTCCTAGCACCTATTTTACCTCTTTATTTTGTCTATAACCTCTTCTCTTCATCTTCTGGCAAAAAGAACACTCTTGTAAATTTGTCGCATATGCCTTGCACCTTGTATTTTGAACTAAAAATTGCTACTCTGACCCCATCATGAGGTTTCTCCCTGATGTTTCTCCTTCCCTGAATTCCTTCCCATCCACTATAAGCAAACAAAATTTTCCTTCAAAAGTTTAATAAATTTAAGAGTGCTTTGCTCTATTTACCCCAAGATTGTTTTGATAGTACTTGCTCCCAGTGCAACAACTGTCTAATATATGCTTTTAGGACTAAAGAGTCCATTCCTTTTTCAGGATTTCATGTACAAAATAAATTGGAAAGTAGCTTCTTCCCTAGAGTAAATGCCTATCTGGCTTTTTTTAATAGAATCTACTACCTGGATTTTAATATATGCCCTTTGTTAACAATTCTAGTTATTTCCCTCAGAATATGATTGAACTCAATAAATCCATTGTTTGGTCAAAGACATCATGAGCACATTCACAGATTTTCTAATTTTAAGGGTGAGTTGCTAATCATCAAAAAGTAGAAAAAGCTGCCCATGCTAAATTCCATGGTCCTATCACCCTGGGAGTTAATGAAAATATTCTACTTGTCATGGGCGATGTTTGGGGCTGATGAAGGGGATGAGTAAGAAAAATGGAAATAGGATGCCAAACCCCAAGAAAATGGTGCCATGCCAAGTTTATGAAGAAATAAAGAATTGCTAATAAGGTCAAGAGGTCTTAATAGCTCAATAAACCATAGAATGAATGGTTAGAATCAAAGCAATGTCTAAATTTGGAACAAAGGATAAATATGATTGATTTGATTTTAAACTTTTTTTTAAATGGGGAGGAAGGTGAAAGGCAAGGAAAAGTTAATGAGAAAATTACAACAATGTGTTATTAACAGCCTAAATTTGTTTCCAATTAATTGAATTTGAGAATCAAAGGAATAGTATTTTTGTATGACAGAATGATTTAGATACACTATGGCCAAGCTGACTCTGTTATAACATTTGGTTAAATGCTGCCTATTTTCCCTTGACTTCTACTCTAACACAAGACATGTGTTGTCATAGAAGACATCTTCTAGTGAATTTAAAAATGTTAATAAGAAGATAGCAAGACCCATCATATATTGGATATTATAGCCACTAATGTGAAGCAGTGAGGGAGCACAGGGATAGAGCACCAGACCTGGAATTAGGAAGACTTATATTTAATATGGCATAATTATGAGCTGTGTCATCCTGGGCAAATCACTTATCCTATATCTGCCTCAGTTTCCTCATCTGTAAAATGAGTATAATAATGGAATCTATTTTCTTAAACTTGTTGTGAGGTTCAAATAGCAAAATTATAAAGCTCTGTGCAAATATTAAAGTTATATATAAAGCTATATATATATAAAGCTATATATATATAAAGCTATATTAAAGCTATATATATATATAAATGCTAGCATTGTTGTTTGGGCGGGTAGGTGGCAAAGTGAATAGAGTATGAGGCTTAGAGTCAGGAAGGCTCCTCTTAATAAGTTCAAATCTGGCCTCAGATAATTACTAGCTTGTGACCTTGGGCAAGTCACTTAATACTGTTTGATTCAATTCTTCATCCATAAAATGAGCTGGAGAAGGAAATGAATGGCAAACCACTCCAGCATCCTTGCCAAGAAAACTCCAAATGAGGTCGTAAAAAATTGGATGCAACTAAAAAAAAACAAAAAAAAACTCAATTAGACAAAATGTTATCATCCTCATTACCAACATGTCTAATCTTAGAGGATTTGTAGAATCCCAGAATCTTAAAGTTGCAGGAGGAGAAGGTAATAGAATTCAGCCAATTCATTCTTCCATTCAGTTCAAAAATCCCCCATATCATACATCCTAGAGTCATCCAGTTCAAATACTTCAAATGCCAGTAAACTCTCTTGCTTCACAAAGCTAGACAATGGTAATTCAAAAAAAGATCTTTATTATTTTACACTAAAATGTGCTTCCCAGTAACTTCTATCTCCAACAGGTTTGGCTCTCTGGTATTGTACAACACAGTCTACTGCCTTTTTCATAGAACACTTTAAATATTTTAGGACAAGCATCTTGTTTCCCCTAAGTTTTCTCTTCTCTACTTTGAAAATCCTAAGCATTTTCAACTACCCACGTATGACTCAGTTAGTTTCCAGACCCCTTGCCATTCTTGGGATGCTCTCCAATTCACCAGTATACATCTAAAATCACAACCTCCAGAACTGAACACAAAGCTCCAGATGTGTTCTGACTTGAACCAAATACAACTGGGATAATAATCTCCCCCGATCTGGACACTATGGCTTTATTAATGCAGCCTAAAATCACATTAGCTATTTTGGCAGCCATGTCACATTGTTGGCTCACGTGAAACTTAGAAGCAGCTAACATTTCTAGGTTATTTTCACATGAACTCTTTTTAAGCCAAGGCTTCTTCATCATATATTTATTTATACAGTTGAATCTTGGAAACCAAGTTCCAGGACTTTACATTTATTCTGAAATTTTTCATTTTTTAATTTTGGCTCATCATTTGAAATCTGTCGAGATCTTTTTTCATCTTGAGTCTGTCACATGGTGTATCAGTCTCCTTTCTAATTTGATAACATTTGAAAAATAATAAGCCAGAAGATCTAGGTTCTAGTCTAGCCACATACTAGTCATGTACCCTCAGTTTCCTCATCTATAAAATGAGGATCTCTAAATTTTTCTCTACCTCTAATATTGTTTTGATTCCATGTTCCCATCCAAAGTGGTTGATAAAACAGAACAAGTCAAAGGAAGAGCACCATACCAGAAACCCTTCTTGCAGGTTGACATCTCTTCATTGAACAAAAGCTCTTTGAGTACAACCAATGAATCAACCATAAGTGCACTGAAATCTATTTTGTCACAGCCCACATTTTTCCATATAAACAGAAAAAGGAACTACAGTTCTCCAAGAGGTCCAGCTTTCTTCCATAGCATTTTCCAACTCCAGGATTTCATCTGCCCATCTCAAGCTTTGAAAACATAACTTTTTGTCAACATATTCTCAGTGTCTAGTACAATGGTATTAAAATATAATTCTGTCAAATAAACATTTTCTTGTGCTTGAAGTATAAGGTTATATAAAAACAAATGACCTTTTTTTTGCTTTTCCAATTTCCAATTTCCTGTTTCCAATATGTTTGCCTATAATATTGGTATATAATGCTCTACTACAGGAAATAACAGAAAGAATATTGGAGGGAAATGGTGGAGTATATAGTAGGTTTAAAAGTCAGATCTCACACAAGAAACAACCAAGGTAAGAATAAATGGATGGGCTGGATAGGTGGATGGATAGATAAACAGATGGATAGATGGATGGGTAGATGAGTAAATGAATGGATGAGTAAGCATTACTACTTACCAAGTATTCCACTGAAGACTAAGGAAACAGATTTTAAAAAGTCATTGACCTTAAGAAGCAAATATTCTAATAGAGAGTAGATTGACATGTTTTTTCTAGAAGCAGTAAGAGAATTGATTCAAATTTTTTTTCATAACTACAAAGTGGAAGAAAGGATAGGGGATGTATATGAAGCATCATTGGCAGTGAGACTTCCAGGATGTAAACTGAAGTGCAGCTGGAGCCCAGATTTATATGGAGTGAGTGAGTGAAGCAGACATTAATCATGATCCTGGGATCTAGGGTGGTATTTCCAGGTACAAAAGGGTTAAGTTCTCCAAGGCTTTGTTTCTGAACCAGGTGGTATGGAAGCTAGGGAGGGGAAGTTCAGAAAGTCACGTGAATACACATATGTGGCAGCAATCTAAACAAAGGATCACAATAGTTTAAACCTCCTCTTGCAGAATCCTTCTATTCAAATTATCCCTAAACACTTAAACACAGAATCTTCTCACTAGAGGAAAACAGTGATTGTGAAGTTTAATTAATGCTTTTATTTCACAGGTGAAGAAGCTAACAAAAATAAATATAGACATTAGAGAGGCAAAGGAAATTTTAAAATATAATGTATCTTGTATTAAACAATAACTAAGATTTATACAAATAAAGTAATTTGACCAGGTTGATGTAGCACATTAGTGTTAGAGCAGATTAGAAGCCAGCTCTTCTGAATGGATTTCTCACCCAGTGCCATGCTGCTTTTCTCAAAGTTTGAGCCTCCCAAAAAGAAGAAGACAGAAACTCATCCTTCTTCCAGTTTTGTCACTAAGGTTCTCTTGGATTTTTGCTTGGTTATCTACACCCTAGATTTAGAGTTATTTAACATCCCGGAGTACCATTTTATCCATCTGCAAGGGGACAATGATGCTTTCTCCTGCCTACTCGAAAGGATAATATAAAAGATGAACTAGCCACTGCCAGATACCTCTGCTGTCTTAGAAATAGGCCCGGTAAATATATTAGTATGGTTATTATTCGTATAAATGTACTGTTTTCTATCTAATAACAGGAGGCACTGCGGGTGTCAGCCAGGCCAGTCATTCCTCTCTGAGAGGATCTCAGCGCAAATGTTATTGATTACCTTGTAACTTTTCCCCAGCATGTATAGCTCTTAGGTCTTCAGTTCTAAGGATGTGATTCTCAGGTTCCTGGAGAACTGTATTCCTATCAATCAGATCATTTGGTCCTATGTCTGCCACTTAACCATTCCCATTCATTATGCCCTGTGAGTATTTCATTAATTCACCTCTCCCAAGGGCATTGATTTATTTTTGTTCAATCATTTTTTCAATCATGTTGGACTCTTTGTGATCGCTTTGGGGGTTTGGATTAGTTTGTGATTTCCTTCTCCAGCTCATTTTACAGATGAGAAAACTGAAGCAAACAGAGTGAAGTAGCTTGCCCAGGGTTAATCTCATAAGCTTCTGAGGCTGGATTTGAACTCTGCTTTTCCTGACTCCAAACCCAGCATCTACTATGCAATTTATCTGCCCTGATTGATGTATTAGATTATATTAAAGGTAGTAAAAGTGGCTAAGCGTATGTAAAATGGACAGTGTGCTCTGTGTATCCCAAGCCATTCTAAGTGCAATATGGTGATAGACAATAATGGCAACTCATGTATAGACAGTGCCTTACAAAGTACTTTCTTCAACAATCCTAAGCAGTAAGTAGGGAGAAAAAAGCAGCAGACACCTGTCCTCAGAACGTAAAATCTAATGCAACAGCACTTAGCACAATGTCTGTCATATAGTATGTGTTTAATAAATATTGGCTTGACAAAGAACTTAAAAGCCCATGTATGAAGGGATAACTGCATTGACAAGTATGCCCAAGGAAATGCATCCATAGGAATGTATTTGGGAAATGAACTGATGAGTTACCAGAGTGAATGGGGTATTTTTAGTTTGTTTAATCGTTTTTCAATAATGTCTAACTCTTCGTGGCTGCTTTTGAGGGTTTTTTTGGCAAAGATACTGAAGTGGCTTGCCATTTCCATTTTACAGATGAGGAAACTGAGGCAAACAAAGTTAAGTGACTTATCCAGAATCACACAGCTGGTTTCTTAAGTTACATTTGAACTCAAGTCCTCCTGACTCCAGGGTCTGCAATCCATCCACTGTGCCAGCTAGCTACCCTGTGAATGGGATAATCAGAGGTAAATGAGCTCAGTCAGGGAAACTGCAGAATAAATTGAGATTGAAAGGGAAGGATTTTAGTGTGGCAGAAGGGAAATCAGGGGGAAGGAAAAAGAAAAGGAAAGGACTGTACATAGGAGAATAGAGCATGAGCTCCTGGAAGCTACAGGTACAACAACTGGACAAAAGCTCAATTTCCCATTTCATCCAAAATTCCAGAAAACTTACAGCAGAAAAACCAAAGATTGAGGATTCAGGGAAAATAACTTCAAGTAGAGCGTATAAATAGCAAGTGGCTTCCAAGACACAAGACTTCTAGAGACATAAACCATCCTGACATTATTATTAGTTTAAGATCAGAATATTTAAGGGATTCTTATAGCTTTTGAAAGTCAGAGCACTTTGGAGCCCAGCAGGGGGCTGAGACAAGTGTTTATTTCTAAGATGTCCATGGAAACAGTTACCCAAATGGCATCTGGTTATTTTAGGAATAGCCTGAGATTTCTAAGAAGAAAGTATCAGCTGCCCAAGTGATGGAAAAAAAAATGTCCATACCTCCTTCAGTGTCTCTCATGTTTCGTGATTAGCAACAGTAAACCCAACGAGAAATGCAGATAGATAGTTGGGTATCACAAATACCCAACTTAACAAATACCCAAATACCCAAGGCTTAACAAATGGTGGGGGCTAGCAAGGTGCAGATGAAACTAACCCTTTAATAGATAAAAGCCATTAATTCAAAAGTCCAAATGGGAGTTTCATTTTTCACACAAAAAGAGGAATTCCATAGGGGCATTTAAATGGTACAGTGGATAGAGCACCAGCTCTGAAATCAGGAGTTCAAATCCAGCCTCAGACACTTAACTCTTACTGTTAAGTGTGATTGTGGGCAAACCAAAAAAAAAGGGGGGGGGATTTCATCCTGATACCACAAGTTCGGGGTGATTTTGGAAATACCCCATACATATTTGCAGAAGCAGGAAAGGAAAATAAGAGACTAAGGAACTACTTGGTCCTTGAAAATAAATGACAAAGAGGTGGGGGCTTACAGTTGTGGAATGCTGCATACACCAAGAAATGCAGTCACTGGATTAGTTGATTTGATTTTACATAACTATTTGCCTTTATCATAAAGGAGGGTTCATAGTAGGTTGAGTATAACTGGAAATGACTGACATGAAAACAAAATTCATTAATAAAAGTTATCTTTTTTTGTTTTAAGGATAGCTAGGTGGTACAATGGATAAAGAGCTGGGCCTGAAGTCAGGAAGCTCTGAGTTAAATTCAACCTCAGACTTTAATAGCAATGTAACTCAGGGTAAGTCACCTTGTCTGCCTCAGTTTCCTCATCTGTAAAATGAGCTGGAGAAGGAAATAGCAAACCACTCCAGTATCTTTGCTATTGTTAGTTAGTCATTTTTCAATCATGAAAATGAATCCTTATGACCCCTTTTTAAGGGGAGTCCTTGGCAAAGAAAACCCCAAATGAGGTCACAAAGAATATACACAACTGAACAATTTACAATTTTTTTAAAAAATTGTGATTCTTAGTATTAGAATACCAATGCAGAGGGACAACATACTATAATAGCATTATTTGTCTAGGAGTCCTTTTCACATTTCCAAATAAATGACAATTGGCCATTTCCAACTTTGTTCCTTATAGGCAGTTCAAACTCAACATGTTCAAAACAGAACTCGGGATCTTTTCCCAAAAATGACTCTTTTTCCCAACTTTTCTATTTCTGTCCGGGACATGGATATTGTTATGGATACAGAGGTTTGCAACATCCATCATCCTTTGCTTTTCTTTCTCCCTCACTCTACCTGGAATCCAATCAGTTGTCAGGTCTTGTTAATTCTTCACCAACAAAATTTCTCACTTATCTTCCTTCCTTTCCACTCACAGCTAACCCCATCACCTGTCTCTTGAACTACAACAATTACCTAATTGGGTCTCGCTGCTTCACCTCATTCCTCTGTCCAATCCATCGTCTGCTGTCATCCATAGTTGCCCGGTTAAAGTTCTAAAGTTCTAAAGTCTCTACTTTTCAAAGCTCTCGTTGCTTCCTCTTGCCTCCAGGAGAAAATATAGATGTTTCTTAGCATTCAAAGCTCTTCACAATCTGATTCCGACAAATTTTCCACTCTTACTCCTCTTACACACTCTACAAATTTGAACAAACCATCTTTTTTTATTATTTTTGAGGCAATCAGGATTAAGGGACTTGCCAGGGTCATACAACTGCTAAGTGTCTATGGCCAGATATGAATTAAGGTCCTCCTGAATTCAAAGCCAATGCTCTATCTCATTGTGTGATCTAGCTGTCCCCAAACAGACTATGGCTGAAATCCACTCCTTCCTCATCTCTATCTCTTAGAATCTTTATCCTCCCTGAAAGCTCAGTTCAAATACTATTTCCTCCATCAAATCTTTCATCATTCTCCCAGTTATTAGTGCTCCATCCCAAATGGTTTTGTAAATATTTATATTTACCTATAAATATGAATATATATATGTATGTATATATATGTGTATATATATATATATATTGTCTTCCATTAGAATGTAACCTCCCTGAAGCCAGCAAGTATTTCTTTTTTTGGTAAACTTTTGTAAATGATATTTTAAAATTTTTATTCTATCTTTAATGTATGGAATAAAACAAGCATTTTCATAACAGTATAACAAAAAACATAATTATACATGAAATTGCAAATCTGTGCACAATTTGCTATCCCTTTCAAATATACAACAAAATTATAATGTAAATTTCTTTTTATTTTTCTAGAGGTAGCTACCATTTGACACAAAAAAGGGAAGAGGGGACGTGTATGTATATATGTATATTGTGTGCATATGGATATATATATGTTATGTGTATATATATGTATGTATGTACATAAAATTATTCTGTGCATACTTCTATCTATCAGTTCTTTGGGTGTATCTTTCATATCTTTATAATTCATTTGGGTATTTATAATAGTCAAAATAACTTATTTGCTCAAAGTCATTCTTAAAAGTATATTTTATTGATTTTACTCATTTCACTCTTCATATTTCATACAAGTCTTTTCTTGTTCTTCTAAAATCAGTGAGTTCATCATTTCCTATAGCACAGTAGTATTCCATCACAATCATATACCATGACCTGTTGAGTCATTCTCCACTTGATAGACATCCCTATAATTTACAGTTCTTTGCCTCCTCCCCCAAAGATATTGATCTATGCCCAGTTTTTGTCATACTTCTTTCCAGCTTTCCCAAAAATTTTTACCCAATAGTGAATTCTTACCCCCAAATCTTATGTTTATGCTTGTTAAATAAAAGATTATTGTATTTATTTTCTGCTGTAAATTGTAAGTCTACTCTATTCCATTGATCTTGCTTGCTATTTCTTAGCCAGTATCAGATAGTTTTGATAATTTCTGTCTTATAATAAAGTTTAAGATATAGTACTGCTAAGCCTCCTTTCTTTATACTTTTTTTTCATTATTTCCTTTGCTATTCTTTATTTTTCATTCTTCAAACAAATTTCATTATTTTTCTCTAAAATTATAATTACTATTTTACTAAAGTAATCTGAAAAAAAGGTTGGGAGTGGCTTGTGTATGATGAGGTGATTCTATACATGCTTCTATTCATTTCATTTTTCTCTCTATCTCCAGCACTGAACATAGCAAGATTGCACAATGGATAGGGTACAGACCTCCAAGTCAGAAAGTTCTCACTTTCAGTGCTTCAAAGATAGTGGGTAGCTGAGTGACCCTGAGCAAATCACTCTTAATCTCTCAGTATCTGTTTCCTCTTCTGTAAAATGGAGATAATAATAAAATCTATCTCACAGCATTATCATGGGAATCAAATCAGTTAACATATGTAGAGCATATAGAGCTATATAAGTGCTAGTTATTATTACTTAATAAATTCTTAAATGAATAAATAAATGAGTTCAAATGTACATTCTGACATTTACTATCTGTGTGACCATGGGCAAGCAGCTTAACTTTCTGTTAAGCCAGTTTCCACATCTGTTAAATTAGGATAATAATGCTAACATTATGTATCCCTCAGGATTACAATATGGAAAGTGCTTTGCATACCTCCAAGTATACAAATAAATACGTTACTACCATTATAACAATCAGCACAGGGAGGAAATATGTTTGGATCTGCTTGCTAAGAGTAATTCAGGAGTAGGGAAGAACAAAATAAGGTTTGTGGAGAAGGACAGAAAGTGTCTTGCTTCAAGCCATAAATCATGACAATTAAATTAGATCATCTCAAATTGAGGGACAAAAAGGCAGTTATGGATCCATTTTGAGACACTAGCTGACATGGATTCCATTTATGACTCCCTGAGTAACATTATTTATTCTGAGTGCTCCTCTGACAATGCAAGCACTTAACATGAAGACATGTGTAAAATTACACAAGGATGAAAGATTGAAATCCAAGAACTTGCCTGGAACAGAACACTAAATGTGGTTCTGGTCCTGTTCAATGATATTTTTCAATATCAAATATGAATGGATTTCTAGCTATTTGAATTTGTAAGACCTCATTCTCCTTCTAATTGTTCTCAAACAATTTTTACAAATTCTAATATGTCAGATGGGAAGAATAAGCACTTACCACCATCTTCCAGCTTTAGTTTCTGATGGCATATATAAGATTTGCCTATAAAGTAATTGGTCATAGAATAAGAGACTTATCTAGGATGAAATAATTAGTAAGTGTCTGACCCAGGATTTGAAATCCTTCAAATCTTTCTGATCCACTCTACCACATCATTTCAAAAAATTTCTACCACAGCAGCAAAATAGAACTACTTTCTTCCATTTAGTTAGTAGGATGGAATACTATGATTGCTTGCTGTTTTTTGTTCTCCAAGGAGACCAAAAAGGCATCATTGTTTGGGAATCAAGCCACAATTCGTTGAACTGTGACTGGTCAGATCAGTAAGAACTCAAAAGGCACAAATAGCCCATATGAACATTTACAATGGAAAAGCCTCTAAACTTGTGCATCTCTCATTTCTTTTGAACTAATACAATTCTGCTTTTCTCATAGACCATATTGCCTTCTTTAATGTGGGCAAGCCATGCTGGGAGGTCTTGTGCCAGTGTTTCCCTTGTCTAATAATCAGTTCCAAAGTTTTCCAGAGAAACCTCAAGAGCATCCTTATAATGAAAGAGCAACAAGTATGCAAAATACAAAGAATTCTGGAAATACTCATATGAAATAATGCAAACTGAAAAAAAAGCAATCAGAAGAATATAAAATGCACTTAATATAACCAATATAAGAGGAAAAGTAGTTGAGAATGAATGGACCAAGAATGCTAATGCAGAGCTGGAAAGAGGGACTGAAAAATGATCATATCTTCATTTAAATGTAAACAATTATTAAATAAGTTTAGTTGCATGTACTGATATTCAATTTAAGGATTTTTTTAATGCAGCATTTAACTTTTTTAGCACACTTATAATATGCGCACATATTATAATAATATCTATTGAGGCTTTAACTTGCCTCAATAGTGTATGTATACTTACCTATACAGGTATATAAGCTTGAAAAATGAAGTGCTCTATATGCACACACATATATATGTACATATATACACCTGTATTTAACTTATATGGACATACATATGTATATGCACCATTATAATATATACTATTGAGATTATTTAAAGGTATATGTTGCAAGCTCTGAAGGCAATTCCCAAAGAGAAGTTCCAAAAATACCTTGCTTCAACAGCACCCTGTGATAGGCAATAATCATTATTCCACCTCCCAGGAGGTTTTGGAAGGAATAATATTCATTGGGATTGTAACTGTCAGTCTGTTTGTTTCTAAAACATCAATCCCTGTGTTTTATGGTTCTACCCCAATGACATTCTTCATTCTTCCTAGAAGTCATCCCTTTGTGGAAATATCACACTTCTCTAAGAGTGATTTCCTGGAAAAAAGAAAATAGCTGTGAGCAGCCAGGATGCATGAGGTTGTTGTTCTCCCATCCCCCTCACCACCCCCACCCCCCAAACATACAATGGCTATAAATTGTTTAAAGAAATATCTCAAGTAAATTAAGAACTAGGACCACCTCCTACTTCATCTCCCACCTGGCACGCACATGACACAGTCTTAACAGGCTGTCCCTCTTGTGCGTGCAAGTTGGCGTGTCAAACATTCACATGGGCCCATTTGGCAGCACATCAAGCATCCTTTTCTTGCATAGAAATCCAAAGAATAATGAGTATTATTATATTTCCTCCGCAGCAATGTAATTGGCTGTACTCGGAGTGTTAAGAGAGACAGCATTCTACTGGTTTACATCTAAAATTCAGACAATGAACCATGAATGCCTCAAGCTGATCACCCGCCGAGAGAAGCCATAATAATAAGTCTGGCCAGATTTGCCTGCCAACTGGATGGCCCAGGTTTGGGCAGCAGATGTGCCATGGAGGTGATACATTTGGTTTTCAGTGGGGAGGGTCTATCGGTCTCATCTGTCTTCAGCACCCCTACTGGTCAGTCCGGGGCTGGGCAGGATTGCCAGCTGCTTCCAGAGCCGCTTTTCCTTGTGCCCTCCAGTAAATGAAAAAAATAAATAAATGAATAAAAGAGCTATCTTTAAAGCAGAGGATCCCCATCAGTCCTTTGTAGCGAATGATAATAAAACACTTGAAAGTTTTCCTGCAAGTGATCCCTTCTCCAAAATGGCATCGACAGGTATCCTACCCACAGCCAGGCTCTGGATGGATTTCTTCTCATTTATGATCAGGTTTCTGCAGAGTAGACCCAAATAGTACCTTAGACCACCAGCATGCAGATACTATAGCCTAATCAATAGGCATCTGAGAGTGTCATATCAGAGCTTATCTGCAGCGTGATGAGTGCTTATCGGTCCAACATCTCCTTAATCAATATCTTTGCATTATCTGGCTATAAGGGCGATCAGTATAGCTGGCAGCAAGAGTCAGGATGGCATTTCAGGTTTTGTTTTAACCTAGTGGGCCCAGGGTAAGGCAATCCCATGACCCAGTCCAGGAAGAACCATAATCAGACATTTTTGTACCTGGGCCAAGTAGCACAAGAGGCAGGCGAGGAAAGCAACATGAAATGTGCTGTCAAATTCTGCTGGGGAGGCAGTTATAAAGGGTTCAGGTGGCAGAGCTCCAAGAGCTCTGGAAAGAGCTTACCCAGGGATTGATCACTTGCAGGCCATTTGGTAACTTCCTATTTTAATTAATTCTTTCTAACTAGGTGCTAAGCTCAGTTGTTTCTAGGAGTGCAAATGATGTCAGCATTTTCTAAATTTTGCCATCCTGGATCAAACTCCTACTTGTCCTGCTCTGTTAAAGCTCTGAGTTCAGGATCAATACAACTAGGAGTTTTATCAAATTGTTCTAAGATAGGAAGCATCGGTGTATGCTTGAGTCTGTGAACCTGGCAGTAGGTTAAAAAAAATAGGAAAATTCTTAGCAAAGAAGTGGAAAGTAATAAAGTTCCCATCAATTGGGGAATGATTGAATAAATTATCATATATTAATATAATGAAATATTATTATTGTTATTATTATTCCATTATATGGAATGATGAAAGATAGTTTCACAGAAACCTGGAAAGGCTTATGATCACTGCAATGTAAAATGAACAGACCCTGGAGAACAATTTATAATAACCACAATACTTTGACACAAATAACTTTGAAAGACAAGCTCTAATCAACATAATGTCCAACCATAATTCCAGAAGACCAATGACAAAATGTACTTCAAATAGAGAGGTGATGGACTCAGGATGAAGACTGATATATATATATTTTTTGGATACAACAAATGAAGAAATTTGTTATAGTTGACTGTGCATGCTTATAACAAAGAGTTTTGTTTTTCTTTTTTTTTCAATAGATAAAGGGAGAGAAAATAGATTTCTATTCACTGAAAAAAATAAAATTTAATATAAATGGAAAGATAAAATCTGTCCCCCCTGACATGTGAACAAGCATTTATTAAACACCTACTACATGACAGCCATCATGCTAAGTGCTAGGAATACAAAGAAAAGCAGCTGCTTTCAAGGAGTCATTAGACTTTCACAACAATGGATAAATGCTTTTTGTCTTCTTAGTGAATTGGAGGAAAAAGAGTGAACATGATAGTAGATGTTAAAAGAAGACAATATAAATTTCAGTTGGAAAAATAAATTCATGAGAGTGGAAGTACTTTATATAACTATACAATCACCAAAGATATACACTGTAGTACAGTACTAAGAATTAGTGTTCTTGGGGGCAGCTAGGTGGCGCAGTGGTTAGAGCACCAGCCTTGAAGTCAGGAGGACCTGAGTTCAAATATGGTCTCAGACACTTCCTAGCTGTGTGACCCTGGGCAAGTCACTTAACCCCAATTGCCTCAGCAAAAAAAAAAAAAAAAAAAGAATTAGTGTTCTTGGAATTGGAGAAAGGACAAACTCCAGTTGTCCCACTATGCCAGGAATATCATATATTATTAAATTTTTTAAAAATTTTAATAAATTGTTATGCTATATAAATGCTTATTCCTTACCTTTCCCTTCTCTTTTCTTTATTAGTTGAATTAAAAGTAGATGGTCAAGCACATGAAGATAATTGTCTCTCCTCCCATGTATTTCATTATTCTGCATGGCTCTTATGAAAGCACAAGATCAGACAGTTATTATCGATCAAAATTCTCTTTAAAAAAAATAAATTTATAGTAATAGCAGTGCACTTTGTACAAAATGCTTTGTGTTCTTGTCATATTAAAAAATATTAGCTATTTTCCCATGTCCAGATTTAGTGGAAATTCAACACAGAGGAATAAACAAATTATTCTCTTCCCAGAGTTAGGTAACTGTGGAAGCTCTTTCTACCACTTATAGCAATTCTCTCAAATAATATCTCTATCTCTAGAGCTGCTTTTATGCACCATAAAAACACATGGAAGAGGCTGAAATTAATGTAAACATATCATTTCATATTTTCTTATTTCATGATAGAATATATGGTTATAATTATATAATATTAATCAAAAATTTCCAGCCTAAGATCTTTTTATTAGGCTTGTTTTCTAAATCTTAGGGGAAGGGGGGAGGGCACAACATTGCCAGAGAGAAGAGAGCATTTATTAAGTACCTACCATGTACTTGGGCACTACAATAAGTTGATCTTTATAATAACCCTACAAGGTAGTGTTTAATTATTTCTATTTTATAGTTGGGGAAACTATCTGTGGTAGGCTGGTTTGTTTAACCTTCCTATGAACTAGAAAATGTGTGTATAATTTGTATGAACTGAGGAAACTAAAGCTCAGAGAAGTGAATTAAGTGGTCTAAGCTCACACAGCTAGTCAGTATTATAGTTCATCCTTCATTCTCAAAGAGAGCCAATAACTTCACTAAGAAAATGTGAGCATCAGGAGCTTCTAAATGAGAACTAACACAGATATTCTGTAAGAACTGGAGAATGATTGTAAAAATCCTTGAAGACTTCACTGGATCTCTTATCTCCTCAATGTGGATTTTCTATTTAAAAGTTCATGTCCATGTTGTGACTCATACTATTCCATTCTTGTCCATGTTTCCCTGAAACTTTCATAGCAGATTTTTAACACCAATTTTTTCCCAATGACAATACAAATCATGAAAAAAACAATGTCTAAAGAACGAGAATTTCCAGTGACTCAAAGACTTGAAAAAATAGATTCAATAAACAAATAAATAAAAGAGGAAAAGATTGAGTCATAACTGAAAATCAAATTAATCCCTGGATTTATGGGTCACATTAAACCCAACTTCACCAATATAAGCCCAAGGCAATATATTCAATTCAAATAAACTAAACAAATACTTATTAAGCTACCTACAACATATAAAAGACCCTACTAGACACTGAGTATACAAAAACAAGAAAGCAAAAGTAGCCTGCTCTCAAAAAGCTTATATTCTATTGAGATAGTAGGTAACAACACATAAAAACAAAGCCATTTCAAGAGGAAGAGAATGACTAAATTGAAGAGGGATCAGGAAAGGTCTTGTGTGTAAAATGGTACCTAAGCTGTGCTTTCCAGGAAGTCAGGGATTCTACCAGATGATGACAGAATGCATTTAAGTCATGGAAGGTCACTTGAAAAGGCCAACAAGTTGAGGGAATGTAATAGTAAATAGCAAACAAGCAAGTTAGGCTAAAACAAAGAATATTTGGTAGATGATAATGTGAAATAAGATGGAAATACAATTGGGACACAGATTATGAAAACCTTTCAATACCAGACTGAGTAGTTGCTTGGGTTTATTTTGTGGTGGTGGTTATTATTATTTGGGGGGTTTTTGGAACTAATCTTAGTGGGAAAAGGGAAACTTTGAAGATTTGAAATTTTGAAGAAACTCTCTCTCAAAAACTAGGTCCTCCCAAACTCTCAAAGAATTTGATATTGTCCAGGAAATCCTCCTTCCTCTCTGCAGCCATCTGGGCCATCTGCTTCCATCTTCTCCAGGGACCACAGAGCTGAGAAGCTCCTCTCTTCCAGGTAGCAGCTGTAGGTGAAGCTCCACTAGGGAACGGAATCAGTCCTGAGTACTTAGAATTTCAGACTAATTTGGCTGAATTGAAGTTCATTTTTTTTCAACTTTCTCTTCTACTAACCAAATAACTCAAAACATTCTTTGCATTTCCCAGTAATATTGCAAATAGTTACTTTAATGCTTATAGATACCTGGGTTCTAGTCCTTCCTCTTCCACCAAACAGCTGTTTGATCCTATTCAAGTTACTTCCGTTCTTTGGCCCTCAATTTCCTCTTATGAAATAGAAGAGAACTAAATTAGCTGATTAGAAGATTCTTCCCAGATCCAAGATTCTGAATTTATGTTTTGTTGTTGTTCAATTGTTTTCAGTAATATCCAACCCGTTGTGATTTGGGGCATTCTTGATTAGGACATTGGAATGATTTGCCATTTTCTTTCAGGGATAGAGCTTTTCTTTCCATGCAACTGACTTCTCGCTCTCTTTATGGGGACATAGCTTTCCTTATTAACCCCAGCTTAAACAAAGCAAGATGGCAGTCACCAAGGAAAAGAACAAAATTTTAAAATGCCTGTGGTTTTATTGCTTCATAGCTTGTTGTTTTCCTCAACTTCCTACTTATTTCTAAAAGAATATGGATTTCAAATTTGTCATCAGGCTTTTAGAAATTCAATATCAATTTCCCCTCTTTTGCCTAATGGCTTCTATATTAGCTCCAAGCCCCCAGATTCAGTCTGACCCAAATACTTCATTTTTCTAAAAGATGGAACACTTTTTTCTTATCTTTATTTGTGATCATTATTTAAAATATACACAGTTTAGAGTTTGTGTTGATCAACAGATTATTATATTGCTAGTTTAAGAAACAAATATTGGGGGGTGAAGAGATTAATATTCCTAAGCACAGAGGGGAACAGTGGGTTTAAAATAAATAAAGAAGACATGATTTTATTGATTCTTTCTATAAATAAGGTAAGAGGATGGGAGAAAAAGGGTCACTAGTCAATGATCCCAGTCCAAGCCAGATCACTGGCCCAAAAGTAACTTGTCTCTCACATCTCCTGCTCCTAATGACATTGCTTCCTTGTTCTTCCTCCTACAAAAAAACGAAAGAAAAAAAAAACTTCCCCCTTTCTCCCACTGTGTAAATGCCTCCATGACTTCATGGAGTGTTTTCTGAAGGACAGCCCTGGGAAGTGGGATGCTACACATACTGACGTGATTTCTGATTAGCTAAAAGACTTCTGAAACATTCTGAAAGCATGTGACATATGTGAAGATGATGGGACTTTGGATCAGTGCAGCATCTCCAAAGAAAAGAAAGAAATGTTATTTGAGAGAAAGGGAATAGGAAAAAGCATTGTATGCAGGACTCCCAAAGCAACAGCCAAGTAAAGAAAGTCAACCTCTCCCCATTATGTCCCTGAAACCCCAGACACTTAGGAGCAGACTTCCCCTGTGAGTGTTCCCTCCTTGTTCGAGTTGAGATTTTATTATATCTCCGCGTGGAAGCATCCATTTAATCTTGTATTTTCAGTTGTCAACACTAATCTATCGACCCTCCACCTTGATGATTTTTGTTTCATTGTTTGCTGTTCAAAATAATAATAATTGATGGCTACTGATGATTGTTTTTTATGTAAAAATGATCTGACAGGAGGAATTAATCTGGCTAAGAGTAAACTAATCGTTACCCTCCCCATTATAGTGACCCCAGAAGGTGACTTTTTATTTAACCACTAACAAAGCATCTTACTCCTGATCTACAAATATGCAATATATAGTAGATATTTATAATTTTAAGTCAATATGCCTCAGAGATAGGAGAACACAAAGAAGTAATTACCCAGTCATGGTTGGCCAGGATCCTGGTCGCCTCTCCCCAGCTAGACTCCATTAGTTCAATGATAGAACTTTTCCTACTTTCCAAAAATTGCAGTGTCCCTGGAAGTAGAATGTGCTAGATCCCAGAGGATATCTAACTAAATAAACACTTCACTGTAGTGTGTCCTGGCCTGGGTTCCTGAACCTCTCTTTAAATCCTGCAACCCAAGGAAATCTGCATCATTTCTACATCTTTTTTGTTCAGTCCAGCTCCTCTATTGGTGGCACTTTGGGTAGTCTGCTCTTGGGTCAAGTCCAAAATATCTTTAGAGCTTAGGGAATGCAAAGCCCCCATTTCCCTTAATTATTACATTCATAAGAGCCAGTCTGGAATACTGGACTCACAATGAGGAATACTTGGCCATTTCCCAGCTATGTGACTATGAGCAAGTCATGTAAGCTCTGGACTCAGTTTCTACATCTGTAAAATAGGAACAAAATGTAATAATTAAAGGTTAATTGAGGCAGCTAAGTAGTATAGTGGATTTAAAGTTGTAGTCAGGAAAACCTTGATATTTTATTATTAATAATATTAATATGTAATAATAAAATATATATAATATAGTATATAATTAAATAATTAAGTAATAGGAATATATTAAATTACAGATATTTATTAGCTGTGTGACACTAAGTCACTCAACCTATTTTGGTCTCAATTACCTTGCTTGTAAAATGAGAACAGCAATCTACTTCACAGGACTGCTGTGAAAATCAAATGAAAAATATGTATCTGTATATTTGTGTGTGTGTGTGTGTGTGTGTGTGTGTGTGTGTAAAGTGCTTTGCAAAGTTTTCAGGCCTATATAAAAGCTAGTTGTTAGTATTACTATTATTAGTTCATAGCATTGCCGTGAAACGCAAATGAAATCATGTACATACAGCACTTTGCAGACTCTGAAGCACCATATAACTGTCAGCTATTATTATGCATGCATGCTTCTCTTGGGGAAAATATATTTATTCTATTTGTAAAAATGCACTCATTTTAAAAAGTCAAGAGAATTAGATTCCAGCTGCAGCTTCATCGTTGACATGCTAGGAGGTTTTGTGTTGATCATCTGACCTTTCCCCTCCTCAGTCACTGTACAGCAAAGCCTTAGGGATCTGTGACTTAGTATTGGAAAGGAATCTGGCTTCTCTGTGAGAAGTCCCATTAGGAAGCTCAGAGCACTTTTTATATACATTGAGATGCTGGGCAGAAATGCAGGTCACAGATAGGGCTAGTATTATTTTCACTTTCCTCACGGCCAAATGCAGCTGCTCTCCTGTATGTCTACCACCCACGCTGAATCAGATAAAAGACTGGAGCATTTGAACATTAGTTCAGATTTCTTGTTGGAAAGAAATACCCTGGAATCTGCCACCTCCCCGAAAGGTATATTTCAATTAGCCCTACTGACATATTTCCAAGTTCTTGAGCTATCAGTTTATGTGAAACAGGGTTAAATCTGCTCAGGAGAGGTTTGCCTTTCCTTCCTGTGACCTCAGGAATGATTTAATTAAGCTTCCACTCCAAGCCCAATTTATAGTCTGAAAAGTGTTCTCCCAGCAGCTGCTTCGATGTGCTATGTTTTTCAATGAGTAGAAATGCAATAAGTTAAATTAAAATGCCATGCTGAGTTTCTGCTGCCACCCCAAGATCAGCCCTGACAACACATTTGTCTCCGAATATTTAACACTGAAATATTTTAAATAAATGAACGGTGGTTACTTTAAGGATTGTTGCCCACACTCATAGCTCCAATGAAACTGATCTTCTGAAAAGACTTCAGAATTCCTATGGGTCATCCACAATAGGATGATATTACCCAAAATTCAATGGGAGTTAGGAATTTTCTTCCCAGGAAAGAATTTAACTGAATCTTATTTTTTTTTAGAAATCATACACGCTTCTTTTCTAGATTTTTTAAAAATGCAAAAGGATAGGATATTAATAAAGGTAGCCAAGAGGTAGAAGAGTACAGATTTTCTTTTTAAAGCCCTTGAGATAATTCAGACTATCGGATCACAGGAATTCTAGTTTGACCATCCATCCTATCCACTAGAGCAGTCTTGGAGAATGAAAGTAAAGATAAAAGATAAGCTAGATTTACCTTATTAAATCATGTTAAAATTTGGGGTGTTTTTTAAAATAGGGGTTAGAAGAAAATGTTGAAAGCTGACAAAAAATCATACCCAATTTTCAAATTGACTACGCTGCTAAGAATGTTGAGTTGCTCAGATGAAAGAAACTACAAAGAACACTTAACCTCAGCTCAGTTTTCATTTGATGGAAGTCTTTGGGAAAATACAAAGTCATAGATCCTATTATCCTTGATGACCGTGGACCCTTGTTCCATTAATGTTCACATTTTTTCTTTTAATTTAATTTCGTTTAATATTATCTATTATGGGTATTGGAGGAAATAATGCTAGATGACATTTGTATATTTACAAAGAATTATATATCTATCAAGGCAGCTAGATGTCTTAGTGAACAGAATACTTAGCCTGGAAGGAAGACCTGAATTCAAATCTGGTCTCAAATACTCAATATTTGCCTTAACTCACTACAGAAAGAAATGGCAAACTACTCCAGTATATATATTTGTTTAGAAAACCCCACACAAGGGGCAGCTAGGTGGTGCAGTGGATAGAGCACCAGTCCTGAAGTCAGGAGGACTTGAGTTCAAATTCAGCCTCAGGTACTTAACACTTCCTAGCTGTGTGACCCTCAGCAAGTCATTTTACCCCAAATGT
This sequence comes from Myrmecobius fasciatus, assembly GCA_023553655.1. Taxonomy (NCBI): domain Eukaryota; kingdom Metazoa; phylum Chordata; class Mammalia; order Dasyuromorphia; family Myrmecobiidae; genus Myrmecobius; species Myrmecobius fasciatus. Next base: position 40,452 of record JAJPUD010006932.1, read on the forward strand.
TTCAGCAAAAAGAAAGAAAAAAGAAAACCCTACACAAGGCTTCTAAAGGGTCGGACATGACCTAAAAATTACTGAACATCTATCTATATATCTATTCTCTCATTTGAGCTACACAATAACCCTATGAGAGAAGTAGTTATTATCATCCACACTATTGATGAGCAACCTGAGGCTCAAAAAAAAAAAAAAAAACTAAGTGACTCATTTGATTTCACAGAGAAGCTTGTCCCTCTTTTTAGGGAAGTGGGAGGAAAAGGAGGAAAAGAAAGGGATAGATTAATAGAAGGGAAAATAAAAGAATCAGGGGAAAGGAGTAAAAAAGGGGGAGGGACTCTAACGCAGGGCGGGGGGAGAATTGTTTGAAGAAGGTGGTCATCAAAAGCAAAATACTGGGGAGGGGGAAGGGAAAAAAGGGAAAGGAAAGAGTAAAACATAACTTGGGGTAAATAAGATGGCAGGAAATAACAGAATTAGTTATTTTAATTGTTAATGTGAATGGAATAAACTCTCCCATAAAGAAGAAGCAGATAGAAGTCTGGATTAAAAGCCAGAATCCAACAATATGCTGTTCACAAGAAACACATTTAAAGCAGAGTGATACATACAGAGTGAAGGTAAAGGGATGGATCAGAACCTATTATGCTTCAGGTGAACAAAAAAAAAAAGCTGGGCTAGCAATCCTTATCTCAGATCAAGTAAAAGCAAAGATAGATCTAATTAAAAGAGATAAGGAAGGAAACTATATTTTACTAAAAGGTACCATAGATAATGTAGCCATATCAATACTAAATATATATGCACTAAGTGGTATAGCGTCCAAAAAAAAACTAAGTGACTTACTCATAGTCCTACAGCTTTGAACCATTAAGCTCCAGGTCCAGTATTCTCACTACTCCACCATGCTGAGTCTAATGGCCATGACCGAATATAATCCAGAAATTGAGAGTGGAGAGTATGCAATGAAAGCAAGAAAAGTAGGATGAAATCCATTTTCAAGCCATAGCATTTCCCTATCCTTTTACCCTACTAAACCTAAAAACAGGGAAGATGCCTCACTGAAAAACTGTGAAGGTTCAAATGAGAATAATGATTCCACTTATTTATTAAGGATGTTGAGGAATACATGACCAGCTCTCTTAAACACCATGACAGATGGAGAAGGAATAAATGTGGTTCCTTCCTTCTCAAAGAGCTCACAATCCAGTGGGAAAACATGATTGTGGGGCCAGCTGGGTGATGATACAGAAGATACAGCACCAGTCCTGGTGTCAGGAATAATCTGAGTTCAAATCTGGCCTCACATATTTACTTGTTATGGGCAAGTCATTTAATTAATAATAATAATAATAATAAGCAATTGCCCAATGACTTCTTTCTACCTAATAGGATTACATCCAGAATATTGTGTTCAGTTCTACATGGGTGTAGATATCACATTTTAGAAAGGAGTTTAAGAAGCTGACTTACAAAATTTTAGAAAGCACATTAAAGGGGCCCAGACTCAGCAACAAATATTTATTGCACTTGCTAGATCTAAGGCACTATTCTGGACACTGAAGATAGAAAAACAAAAATGAACAACAATCCTGGCCACCCATTCCACCCAATCTATCTGAAGATCGGAAGAACTGGAAATGTTTAGACTGAAGAAAAGATTTGGGGGAAGAGACAGATCACTTCTGTCTTCAAATATTTGACAGGTTGTCAGATAGAAGAGGGATTGTGTTGTATTTGACTCTGTAGGATACAGCTAGGAGCAAAGGGAGGCAGATTTCAGTTCATTGTAAAGAACTTATTAACAATTAAAGCTGTCAAAAATAGAATAACATGTCTTATAAATTCTTTATAATATAATTCCTTATAAATTCCTAGCAAGAAAATTCTAGAGGAGTTTTGTGCATTTTTGTGGAGATTTGTAGGATATTGGTAGGATATTGGACTAAATAAAATCTAAGGGCACTGCTTTGCTCATCTTTAAAATGAGGGAGTCTAGCAAGCTGATCTATTGCAGCTCACAGTCTACAACATTGTCCCTGATTCTTTCCATTTCTGAAATTCTACAGATTCTAGCTTTCCCCCAAACTCTATGATCTCTTACATATTGTTGAATTGAATCAGGCCATGACAACTCGATAACAATTTATGTTAGTATTGCCTGCCCCCTAAAGGCCATCTTCTGAACTCCATGAATCCATTTGAAAATGAAATGGGAATTTTTTTTTCCTAAACTTTATTTCAAAAGGGTAAATATTGCAAGTTTATTATACAAAAAAAAACATATTAAAGGGCTTCATCTATGTAGTAAATCCCCCTTCCACTAAAGTTTTCCTCAATGATTCATGGAGATAGACTTGGATTCTGAAGGTTACGCCAGCAGAGCTGAAGATCTGGAAGATCCTACTGAACGAGGTTTGATGTATGGGCCAACCCAGACTACGTCCAAGAACCAATCCAACTGGGCCAACCCTGCCAGAAAGCTGGCCAACAGATGATTGTTTTGTCCAAAAAAAACCCTGAAAAACACACACTAAGGTATGAACAAGTTGTGATTTGTATAAATTGATGGAGGAAATATATAATAGTCACAGATCTTGGTACAAGCTATAAGTTAATAAAAACTTCCTCCACAATACACCCAGGAATTGATTGTTTTATCTTTATTTAAACTCCTGTAATAAGAAGAATCTATTCTCTACAGCGGCAGCTCTTTCTTCCAAGGGAAAACTCTAGTTATTATAAAGCATTTCCTAATATTGAGTCAAAAAAGTTTTGCATTTCCAGTCTCCATCCATTATTCTTAATTCTACCCTCCAGAGCCAAAGGGAATGAATCTAATTCCCCCCTCCCTTCCCCTTCAGGGGCAGTAACGCCAAGATAAAAGGATAAAATGAGTCATAAAGTTATAAAGGCATGAAGAAAACAAAATTATCCCTCTTTACAGATCACTTGATGGCCACTCACCCTTCAGACAGTTGAAGATAGTTGTCGCCTCCAACCCACAAGTCATTTCTCTTCCCAGACTAAAGATAGCCAATCCTTTCAGCTGTTCATTCAACATATACTCAAGGTCCATCATTATCCTCTGACCACTCTAACTTATCAATGTCTCAGCACCTAAGGCATTGTATCACAACCTGAACATACATTCTATTAGTCAAAATTTGTTTGAAGATTATAGCTAGCCTTTTTTGCATGGAAATCAAAATTGATTTTGCTACCTAATTTCCATATATGCTACAGGAAATTATTGAAGATAAATCATGGGCTTTTTTTTAATCGATTTCCCTAAAAAAAAATACAAATCAAATTAACTGAGGTTTCACCTCATATCCAGCAAATGGGCAAGAATGACAAAAGATAGAAAAATACAGGAGAAGAGGTGTAGAAATTCAGGCATACTAATATACTATTGATGGAGCTATGAAATAGTTCAAATATTCCAGAAAACAATTAGAAATTATGCTGTTTTTTAAAAATTGCTCAAATGCCCATAGTTTTGTGATTCATTCCTCTGCAAGGCATATAACCCAAAGAGATCAAAGATAGAAATGTTCCAAATAGACCAAAATATTCATATCAGAACTTTTTATAGTAGTAAAGAACTAGAAGTTATATAGATATCTGTCAATTGTGAACAAGTTGTAGTACATGAATATGATGAAATACTAATATACTCTAAGAAATTAATAATTTGAAAAATACAGAGAAGAATGAAAAGACTTATATGAACTGATTGGAGTGAAGGAAACAAAAGCAAGAGAACGTGTACAGTGGCTACAACAATGCAAATGAGAAGAAAAAAACTAAACTGAATATTAAATAATTATAGTGACCAAGAAACTTGGTTTAGAAAAATTGAAAAAATGTTACCTACCTCCCTTATTCACAGGGGTGACATTATGGGTATTGGTATCAGACTAAGGTAAACATCAGTTAATTTTATTAAACTGCTTTTTTGTTCCTCTTTCTTTTTTTAATTTGTTATAAGGAATACATTTATGGATCAAGGAAGGGAGAGGGATGCACTTAGAAATGATGATAGGGGCACAGTGGATAGAGCACTGGCTCTAGAGTCAATTAATTCATGTCCAGACTCTGACACTTAGCTGTGTGACTTTAGACAAGTCACTTAACCCTGATTGCTTTGCCAAAAAAAAAAGAAAGAGATGATGATATAAAAATGAAAGATATCAATAAAAAATCTTCAAGGAATTTAAATCTCTAAGTAAAATAATGCTACCAAGAGGAATTGTAAAGAACAAAAAAAATGAGAAGTCTGGGTCATCATAAAAGCTATTGAAGGTTGGATACCCATTCAAGTGCAGAGAGAATTAAATTCTTAAGGAGAGGAATTTGTCATTTTTTGTATGTGTGATGACAGTAGGCAGTCCTTGGTGCTTGTGAATAGAGAAGGATCTTCCAAAGTGGTTCCTGGGTGAGTCTTTTCAAACCATTTAGGAGTGATTACAGAAGCAAGCACTGAACCAAGTGGAAATTTCCAAGTCCAGGGTTATAACATTAAGGGAGGTCAGGACAGAGCAATCAGTGTTCCTTAAAAATCAGTGGCAATACCCAGAGCCAACACACAAGAACATTCCACCACAAGCACATTTTTGCCAAGAGAGAAAGTTTGCCCAGCCCTCTAATGCATGAATGACTCTGGGCTATATCTGGGAAAGAGGAAAAGTTATGACTGATCATGTCACAAAATCATAAAATAGCTAGAAGAAAACTTGAAGATTATCAGGCCCAAAACTTTCCCTTTTTAAAAATGAGAAAAGTCCTTGTTAGTCTTTGTTTGGACAGGGAGCAAAGGGGGAGTCAGGGGACAATGTTTATGGAGAAGCTTGATTGGCCTTGTCTTAAAATTATTAAGAAGCAGAAAAGTAATTCCTTCTTTACTGTTGCTCAAACCACAAAAATAACCTATATTTTTTAATTTTTAAATCACTTTCCAGCAGGCTGACAACAGGGCTCAATGAGTTAAACAGTAATGCTAAATCCTTATTTCTTTTTTCTTATATTAATTTTTTTCATTTTTCTTCTACTTCTTCATATTTTCTCATGTTTTTTTCTTTTTTATTAAAGATTATTATTTTTAAAACATATACATTGATAATTTTCAACAATCACCCTTACAAAACCTTGTGTTCCAATTATATCCCCTTCCTTCCTCCTACTCCCTCCCCCAGATGGCAAGAAATCCAAGATATGTTAAACATGTATAATTCTAGGGGCAGCTAGTTGGCACAATGGATAGAGCAGTCCTGAAGTCAGGAGGACCTGAGTTCAAATATGACCTCAGACACTTAACACTTCCTAGCTGTGTGACCCTGGCCAAGTCACTTAATCCCAATTGCCTCAGCAAAAAAATGTGCAATTCTTCTATATATTTTCCCACAATTATCATACTACACAAGAAAAATCAGATCAAAAAGGGAAAAAATGAGAAAGAAAAAGTACAAGCAAACAACAACAAAAATGAAAATATTATGTTGTGATCCACACTCAGTCCCCACTTCTCTCTCTGGGTGCAGATGGCTCTCTTCATCACAAGACCAATGGTCATCAATGGTTTATTTTCTTATTTATTTCCAAGAATAATTTTAAATTAAATAATATGTAAGTTGAGCATGAAGTTCTCTGTACAGCACTTTGAGTTTTTAGAAAGGTGCTAAAAAAAAATTTTCTTTAAAAAAAAAAAACAAGGAAACAAGGAATGAATATCAACTTGAGAGATATATGTTTTATCTGAAATTTTTTTCACTAATAAACCATAAATAAAAGAATACCTGTTTGTTTTGCCTTATAAAGATGGTACAAGAATCTGCAAAAGGCTCTAAGTACACAAAAGAATATAAAACCCAAGATATTTACATTAATATGAGATTTCATGTGTATATATGCTTGCAGGAGCAGGAGCAGCAGCAGCAGCAATGGTAATAGAAGTAGGAGAAGCAACAGTAGTAACAGTGATAGTAGCAACAGAAGTAGTAGCAGTAATAGTAGTAGAAGCAGCAGCAACAGCAGTAGCAGTAGAGGTAGTAGCAGCAGTAATAATAGTAGCAGTAACATCAGTAGTAGTAGTACTGAAAGCAGCAGCAGTAGTAGTAGTAATGGTAGTAGTAGTAGTAGTAATGGTAGTAGTAGTAGTAGTAGTAGTAGTAGTAGTAGTAGTAGTAATGGTAGTAGTAGTAGTAATGGTAGTAGTAGTAGTAGTAATGGTAGTAGTAGTAGTTGTAATGGTAGTAGTAGTAATAGTAATGGTAGTAGTAGTAGTAGTAATAGCAGTATCAGTAGTAGTAATAGTTGTAGTAGTAGTACTAGTAGTAATAGTAAGAGTAGCAATAGTAATAGTAGTAATGCCCAATAAAATCTTCATTTTTCTTGTGTATTCTTTACAAGCGCAAGATAAAACTCAGTTCTCCAGGTTATCCACTGAATGTTGGACAAAGCTTTTCTTTTTTAATTGACTCACATTCGTGGCTAATTCATACACCTAAGCTATGCCCTTGGGTTTGACCTCTAAAGGGAAGCTGAAAGAAGACTAACCATGGACTCAGAAATAGCTAGAGTCAAAGAAACGGGGCAGAAAAAAATGGCAGGAGGCTCAGTTCTCTGGCAAATGGATTATACCTCCACCTGACCTCTGCGGGAAGCTACCTAACCCCCTAGGAGAGACAGAACTAGTTCCAAAGGGAGGCATGGATGAATGATGTACAAGGAGCCATAGCCACATAGAAAAGTGAAGAGGAAGAAAGATTAGCATAGCAGGCGCCATAAGGGGAGGAATCAGATAGATCCCTCCCTATTCGTACCCTGCCCAACAAATGCAAGAGTTTACCACTAGCAAAACACAGAGCATTTGGCAACCTGACCAATGCCTTTGAAACTGTTAGTTGGGGAAAGCAGTGGAAGGAGATGGCAAAATTTGGTTGCCCAGAAAAGTTCATCAGCATTGTATACTGCCATACAACTGTCATGGCAACTTCATGATGTCATGTTCATGCAGACCCTAGATAAAGGATGAGGGTCTCATGCTTTCCTAGTCATCAACAGAGTGAAATAAGATTGTGTTCCTCCTCCCTTGTTCTTCAGCGTGATGTTTCCATGATGCTGTCTGATGCCTTCAGTGAGAATGAAAATGACATCAAGGTCAGCATCCACAAGGATAGCAAACAATTTAACTTGAAAAGACCACAAACTGGCAGCCCTTTTTGTAGTGGCAAGAAACTGGAAATTGAAAAGATGCCCATCAATTGGAGAATGGCTGAATAAATTATGGTATATGAATGTTATGGAATATTATTGTTCTGTAAGAAATGACCAGCAGGATGATTTCAGAGAGGCCTGGAGAGACTTACATGAACTGATGCTGAGTGAAATCAGCAGAACCAGGAGAACATTATACACAGCAACAAGACTATACGATGATCAATTTTGATGGTCATGGTTCTCTTCAACAATGATATGATTCAAACCAGTTGTGCTGCGATGAAGATAGTCATATACATCCAGAGAGAGGCCTGTGGGAACTGAGAGTGAACCACAACACAGCATTTTAACGCTTTCTGTGAATATTTCCATGCATTCTGTTTTCCTTCTTAGGTTGTTTTTTTCTTCTTCTCTTTCTAGATCTGATGTTTCTTGTGCAGTAAGATAACTGTATAGATATGTATACATGTATTGTATTTGTCATATAATTTATCCTATCTAGCATGTATTAGATTACCTGTCATCTAGGGGTGGGGGTGGGGGGAAGGAAAGGAAAAGCTTGGGAAAAAAAATAAAAATGAATGTACCCCCAAAAAGAAAAATAAAGTTTAAAAATAGGAAAAATTAAAAAAAAGGAAAAAAAAGACCACAAACTTAGACCAAAGTGAAAGGAGAGCTGGTATGCAATGTTTTCTTCACAAATGATTGTGCACTCAGTGCAGCCTCTGAGGTTGAGACACAACAGAGTATGGATCAATTTTCTGCCACTTGTTAGGCCAAAATTAGTTCATCATCTGTACATGGAACCATCAGTTACAACAAATGGAGAAATTTTTAATGTTGTGGACAAGTTCACTTACTTTGTCAGTAAACTCTCCAGAGCTGTCCACATAGATGATACAATTGACGCACATATTACAAAAGCTAACTCAGTTTCTGGAAGGATTTGAAAGTATAAGAGACAAGTATTGGGTTCCATACCAAATTGAAGGTCTACAGAACCACTGTGCCAGTCTATTAGTGCCGTGCCAAAAAACTGAATTACTTCCATTTGAAGTGTCTCAAAAAGATCCTGAAAATCACCTGGTAAGAGAAGGAACTGGATACTGAGCTCCTCTCTTGAGTTTCAATTGAGCTTGAACTCCATTGAACTAGCCACATGTTTTCAATGCCAAATTCATGCTTACCCAAAATACTATTTTACAGAGAATTCACACAAGTGCTCACATGGTGATCAGAAGTGGTATAAGGATTCTCTCATGAGATCTAAGAATAACTTTAATATTGAATGGGAGACAACGGAAATACTGGCACAGGACCACCTAGCATCGCACACCTGCTTCAGAAAAGGTGACATTCTCCGTGAGCAAAGCAGAATCACACAAGTACAAAGGAAATGAGCTGTGCAAATCCAGAGCCACTTCCACTCTAAATGTTTTAAAGGACCACTTGCCCAGATTTGTGGTAGTCCTTTCCAAATTCATATTGAGCTGATCAATCACAGGCTAACACACCGTATCCTAATTCCATCATCATGATGTCATTGGTCTTCTTGGAAACAAAGGATGAGGGCTGCTGGATGGTAAAGTGGATAGAACACAAACCTCTGGAGTTCAAAAGTGGCCTCAGATACTTAATACTTACTATGTGACCTTGAGCTAGTCACTTAACCCCAATTGCCTCCTCCCCCCAAAAAAAAAGAAAAAAAAGGTTAAAAAAAGAAAACAAAGAATGAAGAGCAACAATGTGCCTATACTGTGCTAAGTGCTTTAAAAATAGTAACTCATTTTATCCTTATAGTAACCCCAGAAGGCAAATTTCATTGTTATTTTCCCATTTTAGAATGGAAGAAACTAAGAGATCAGAGATTAGTTAGGTGACTTTCTCAGAGTCACACAGATATTAAGTTTCTGAGACAGGATTTTAACTCAGGTCTTCCTGCCTCTGGGTCCAGAATTCTATCTATTTAAAGCTTAAAGCTCTGTATCAATGTCAAAAGAAAAGAAAGGAAAAGCAAATATATTTTTATATTTATTGTCTCAGGCTAAATTCTTTTGTAAGGTTAAATAAAGCCTGTTAAATATGTGATGTTTTATTAGCCTGAATGCTTATATGACAGTTGAGGGATCTTTTAAGGAACAATATGTTTTGTTGGTGGGGATATGAGTCATATAAAATATGAATTGTTGAGAAGCCTTTAGCTTGAATCTAGCCTATGGGAGACAAGAGTTGTAGTTCTTAGCAAAAATTACACAATCTAAATATTATTAATACTCTCATTTATGAAATAGTTCATTTGCAAAGCATTTTAAGGTTCATAAATCACATAAATACATACACATACACACACAAAACAATCCTGCAGAGTAGATTGCACAAGTTTATATACCCATTTTACAGATGAGGAAGCTGAAGATAAGTTTAGTGATGTGCCTAAAGGTAATACTAGAGTGAGAATTCAAGTCTAAATCTGATTCTAAAACCAGCACTTCACCAATGATTTTCAGGAGAAAGAAGTTATTCCCACATAATTCAATTCAAATTAGTAGTGTAGAACCCAATACTTGACATTAGTATTCACCCTCCTTTCCAGAGCTCTTCCACGATTCCCATTCTTAACTCCACTAAAATCAATATGGCTAATTAGCCAGTTCCCAAACTCAACTTTCCTTACACTTATCTTTGGGCTTTTACAAAGGCTGATTCCCATGCTTGGAACATACTTATCACCAATCCTTAGAATCCTTCATAGCCTTTAAGGCTCACCCAGGGTACCACTTCTTACATGAAGCTTTCCTTGATCCACTTACATCATTGGTTCTCTTTTCCTTTTCAAATTATATTGTACTTAGAGGCAGCTAGGTGGTGTAGTTATTAGAGCACCAGCCCTGAAGTCAGGAGGATCTGAATTCAAATCTGGTCTCAGACAGTTAACATTCCCTAGCTGTGTGACCCTGGGCAAGTCACTTAACATCAATTGTCTCAGAGGAAAAAAAATTATATTGTACTTATCTGTGCAGAAAATATTCCTTAAGATAGGGAAGCCAAAAAAAAGATATTTAAAAGTATTCTAGGAACATGTGATATTTGAGCAAACTAGACTAGAAACTAAACTGGGAAATGACTGAACAAAATTATGGTACATGAATTTAATGGAAAATTAGTGCATTGTAAGAAATGAAAGGGACAATTTCAGAGACACTTATATGAATTGATACAAGAGGACAATTTATGCAAAAACAACATTGTAAAGACAAACAACTTTGAAAGAATTCTGATCAATGCAATGATCGATCACAATTTCAGGGGATTCATATTTGCTACTCACCTCCTGAAAGATAGATTCAGGGTATAGAGTGAGACACACACACACACACACACACACACACACACACACACACACACACACACATATATATATATATATATATATATATATATATATATATATATATATA
>JAJPUD010006932.1:51224-100345 GCA_023553655.1 Myrmecobius fasciatus
GCAGATCAATGTCACGAGGTGTTTCAAAAGAATTTGCAGTCTAGAACCCATATCCAAAGTCAAGGGGTAAAGTTTATTGTGATTGTAACACCAATTGAAGGGGGCTAAATTCCAAAAGAATTTAGCAAAGAACCAGGAGCAAGGAATCAAATTTATCCAGTTCCTCATGTCACTGATATGCTAATTTTATGGCCTAGAGGTAGAACTGATGAGTGGTCTCTGGAATTTGGTTATCACTGACCTGCAGATCTAGGACTATCCTAAGGACAGAAAACTTTGGAATCATTGATTGATAAATTGTTACAACAGAAGCAATTTGTGAGGGGTGGGGGGTTTGGAACCTCCTTTCTGATGTTTCCCCTAGAAGATATACTCCCATCAATACTTTTGAGTCTGGAACAACATGGAGGACAACAGAGACAACATTTGCCAAACTGATTGTGATTTAAAACAAAAATTATAGAAACATTTTAAAATTAATATATGTATATACATATATAATATTTTATGTGTTAATGGACTTTGTTAATCAACTTCCAGGGGAACACTTTTTTGGGCCATAATTAAGATATTTCTTGTGTTTAAAATGTAACAGGAAAATTCACGGGAAACACGATAATGTATTGCAAATAGAGAATAATCATGACTAATCCAAGAAATATTTGTGTAGCTTTGTAGTTCCTTCCTCTCCCTATTTTTCATTTTATCAGAATCAAAAACACTTTTTAAAAAATGTCATTATTTAGGTTGACTGACACAAAGACTATAAAAAGTTTAGCTCACTGAAACCTGCCCTGTTTTTGATTCCTAAGTACTGTGTGGGATACTAGGACCACTAAAAAAATCAGAAGTCCAAGTATGAGTGTAGAGAAAAGTTCATTTCTTTCTCATGAGATAGGGTGGGTAGTCTCAAACACACAGTTCAAAGAGCATTCCCTTTTTTATTCCCTATCCTCAACCCCCTGACTCCTTTCCCCTTGGCTGGGGTTTCTAAAAAATGAGATAAGAAAGCCTGAGACTATCAAATGCTTAACAGAGTAGGATGTTTCCCACTCAGTCCATTCCCTGCTCCCAAAGACCTTCCATTCTAGAAAGGGAAGCTAACAGTGGAAAGCTAGGGGCAAAAAACAAAAAATTCTTTTCAAATCTCAGACCACCACCCGGGTCACAAAACCCAGTCCCTGCCCCTAAGGAGCTTACATTCTTTTGGGTGAGCTAAGTTCCCTGTGGGTTTCAATTTTCTAATTTAAGTTTCATTTCTCCAATTTAATTTTTATACTGTAGAAACCAAATAAATCCATTTCTCACAATAATAACTAACTAGTTGTATGACTGAGCAAACCTTTGTATCTGTTCCTAGCAGGGGAAATCCAGTTCCTATTCCCTGTCCCACAGGTAGGAATAGGGGATGTTCTCATCCAGGTCTTTTAACGAGTCTTTGAACTCCTTGAATACAAGATATTTAAGCACTGAAAATACAAAGTTAGCACAATAGTGCTCCTACTTGAAAGAAAGGTTGTGGCCTTGGGCTTACCTGCCTGAAAGACTTGGAAGGGTTTCCAACAGATTTAAACCTTTTGACCATGCTTCATGGTTCAGTTTTTTCCAATATTCCCTCTTCTTTTTCACAATAGCAAATTGTTTGTTCACTGCCAGTCTTCATATCATTTCTTCTTAAAATCAGGCACATTTTAACTCCTCAGGTGGTGACACCAAAGGAGAAAAACACAGCGAAGAAATTGGTTTATAGCTGTTTACATTTTTGTCTGCCCCCAAATAAAGAGAAAGCTGACTGATGGCTGAAATGAATTTAAACACACACACACATACACATACACACTCACACATAACACATACATACAAATAACATCAAACATTCTGATAAAAAAAAAATCAAACCCTTGGAATTCAAACAAGAAAATATTCCAAACAGAAACTGAGGGTGATGTTAAGGACCATCACCTCCTCTTCCTCCTCCTCCCCCTGGTACAAGAAGGAAAATATTAGAAACCCCAATTCAGAACCTCCATCCAAAAAAGGAATATCTGCCCTCGGGTAGATAGAACAAAAGGGAGGGAATGTATTTAGAAATAAATGTTGTATTTATTTCTTTCTAAATCTGCATTTAGGCAAATAAAATGCATTCTCAGCTATGTTTGTTTAGAGGGGTTCTTTTTTGCTTTCCAAACCATAAAAGATGAAAAAATGTAAGACTTTATAAGCCATAGAATTATTCATGATAAGAGCAAGATAATAGTCTGTTTTTTAAAATTTACATATTTTTTAAAAGTTCTTATTTATTGCAACAGCCACCTAAATAGGGAGGATTCAACCAGACTTGAAAAACAGGTTCATTCTTCCTTTGCCAGCACAGGTTCTAATCAAAGTCTTTCATGTTCATTATTAAAGATTTTGTATTTATAACAGTCATTATTATTAAAAAGCATCTGTCTGATTCTTGACCCAGGGGTCAAAGAACAGCCTATTAGACTTCTTCAAAAGGATGGCCCACAAGGCATCTTTAATAAGGAAAGGAGACAGAATCCATCTCCCCTTTGTGTGAGTATAAAATAATATCTCCTCAGTTAATCAGTACATTGAATCAAGACTCCAAACTAAAACCCCTGAAATTTATGCATAGGGCACCTTGACTGGAAATACTGGTTTTTACCAGTAAGATTTTTTTTAATGCTGTAAAATTGTATAATAGGATTTGTGAAAACTCCCCTAAAAGTGGAGTCTTTCAATTAAATTCAATAACAATTCTACAGATCTTTATTGGGTACCCACTGTGTGCCAGGTATAATGCTGTGGGCAACAGAGTCCTCGGAGAGAACCTGGGGGAGTGAGCTGGGCCAGTTAAGCTGATCTGGGGAAAAGGGAATCAGATGTGAGGCTCAGAAACTGTCAGGTTAGCTTAGCTCAGCTCTCCAAAAGAAATATGAACTAGGGGTTTCTCAGATTGGGAAAGAAAAAAAAAGACTTAGGAGAAGGTCTAGCAGGGTCAAGAGCTTTAAAACAACAGAAGACACCTTGAAATCCAAGAGTGAGCTGCTATAATACAGATAGTGGTCACTCCCAGAAGCCTCCTAAGGGATCTTAAATTTAAATTCTAGGCTAGGATACTAGATAAAGGAACTAAGTTTCCTTAGAAAGTGCATCAGGCTTTAACAACCGGCTGGTGTTTGTTTACCAGTGGATCTTGGGAAGCTGACAGAGCAAGAGGTAACCAAGTTCAGTCTCCCATTGATGTGACTGACTGATGTAGGAAATGATGTCCATGAAGTGGTTGATGTGCTTTAGGAGAAGCACCAATGGCTATTCTCTTTGGCCAAAAAAAAAAAAAAAAAAGACAGGTCTGTTTTGGAGAAAAGGTTACAGACAAAATGAAAAGATATCATAGGAAAGGTAAATATGAAATAGAGTGGGGAGAACCTAGAAAAGGGTTTTAATAATTAATAATGGAAAAGACAAGTTCCTTAGTGGAACTCACCAAGAGAAAGGAAACCTTAGCTGGCAGGCTAAATCTAAAAGGGATTTAGCATCCTAAAAAAAGAAGTAGGGTCTGAGAGGAGAAACACCATAATGTGATCTCTGATGTGGCATTTGGTACCAAATGATGGCAGGTACCAAAAGGTGGGGTTAGGTCATGTGGAGATTCCACAATGGCCATTCTCCTTGGCAAAAGGTGGATTTAGGGGAATAGATTACAAACAAAGTGAAGGGATACAACAGACACTAGCAATGATAAATATGAAATAGAGTGGGAGAGCATATGAAAGACAAGTTCCTCAGCAGAGCTCACAATTACTCAGGAAAAAGGGAGCACCCCATGAGCCCTTAGCTGGCAAGCTAATTCCTGAAAGGTACTTAACATCTTAAAAGAGTTAGTTAGCCATATAATTGTATAAATATGTATGCCTATATTGGATTTACATATATTTTTACCATGTTTAACATATATTGGATTACTTGCCATTTAGGGGAGTGGGTGAGGGGAAGGGGAAATTGGAATACAAGGTTTTGCAAGGGTCAATGGTGAAAAAATATTCTTTATTTTCAAAATAATAATTAAATAATAAAATAATTTAAATAATTTAAATTTTAAAATAAGTTAAATAATAAAAATACATAAAATAAATAGCTTCAATTTTAAAAAGAAAAAAAAAGAGTTAGCTGTAATGAGGAGAAGTGGAGTTGAAAAACTCCATGGAGTTAGGGGAGATGCCACATGCCATGGGGGAAGGGGAAGAGGAAGGGGAAGGGAAAAGACACCATGAGGCAGAGTGCTGTGAGAAACTGACTCAAAGGAGGGCAACAGCAAAGCCATGAGCAGTTGATTTATTTATAGGGAAAATTTAGCCTCAGTCTTGACATAACTTGGATTTCTAACTGGATTACCTTTACAGGATGGGACCAAAGAACTAAATTGATCTCCATTATCTAAGCCTTTTTCCTACTTGCCTAAGGGATTAATTTTTTATCAATTCCTCTACTAACCACACCTAACATTGAAGACTTTATCAATAAGGCATAGTGGGGTGAGGAGAGATACCACATGGCATGGGGAAGGGGGAAGGGAAAAAATACCAGGAGACAAAATGTCATGGTGGACTGACCCAAAGGGTTCAGCAGCCAGGACATGAGCCATAAGCAGACTTATAGGGAAAATTTAGTCTCAGGGACTTGACATGATTTGGATTCTTGACTGGATTATCTCCACAGAAGGTGAGACCGCTGAGCTAAACTGAGCAGTCCCAGGGA
This sequence comes from Myrmecobius fasciatus, assembly GCA_023553655.1. Classification (NCBI taxonomy): domain Eukaryota; kingdom Metazoa; phylum Chordata; class Mammalia; order Dasyuromorphia; family Myrmecobiidae; genus Myrmecobius; species Myrmecobius fasciatus. Next base: position 55,989 of record JAJPUD010006932.1, read on the forward strand.
ACAGTTTTATCAGTGCTCCAGCTCTCTCTGTCAAACACAACCACTGTTCAGGAGCTCATCATCACCCCACAATCACCCCAAATATACAAATAAAGAATCTCAAATTCCCAAAAGTTCAGCAATGAAAAAAAAAAAGAAAAATGGAAGAATCCAAAATAAGGTAATTCTTACCAAAAAAAACCTGAATATCATTTCTTCAATTAGCTTTTTATAACACTTTCATTTCTCATAACAATATCACTTCTGTTAATATCCTAGCAGTACAAAGTGCAGTGCTCTTGCTTCTAGAATAAGTAGCACCCCAACTTTCTAGGTACTCCCTTCCAAACTTCCCTTTCCTACAGCTTTTAGTAAAACATAGGAGGAAATAGACAATCAGGAAAAGTGAGAGAAAGATGGAGATGAAAACAAATGGAAAAACTTCTCAAAGACCTTCCTCCAGTATCCTGCTGAAGGTTACCCACTCCAACCCTATCACAATCCGACCCTGGGTACCAATCTAGGTGCTAAAGAAAATCAGTGGCAGAGAGGACAGTGGAATAGATAAAAATGGGACTAGAAAAGGTGGAAAATAGGTCCAATACTATAGCTACTGAGAATCTCCCTGAGCCTCACTAGCCAAACTCACTATCTGCTGTGACTACCTGGTGGTCTCAGGTGTACACTTTGTGAGGAGTACTAGAGGGTTGGGCAGGGATTGTGGTAAGAAATATATACTTAGCAAAGATACCATAGTTATGTCAGCAGAGTGATAAAGGTCGGTAAAGATGACTAAGGAAGAGAAATGAATAAGCAGTCCCAAAAAAAAAAGCCATCTCAGTGGACAAATATTTTGCAACAATCAAAAGAGCCAAAATATACCAAGAAAGATGAAGACATCACAACAAATTCTGCAAAATCACATGAAATGATAATGAAATAATTACAAGAACTAAAATCATTCAAAAAATAATAAAGAATTAAATTAAAATATCATAGAAATAAGAACAGAAATTAGAGCACTTAGGAGAAATCAGTAATTGTACTCATAGACTTGAAAACAAATGGTAGAGATTTGTAACACAACAGTAAACTCTCTGAGAGAATGAGAGAATGCAAAAATTCAGAGAGAGAAAGAAAAATATTTGGATAAAAAAATTTTGAAATAAAATTGAAAGAGTATATGAAAGCTCAACAGAACAAGAATAGAGAGTGAATATAGAATGCAAAGAGATGATCTAATAATTATAGGTCTTTGGTGGGAGAGGCATGGAAAAAATACTCAAAAATATTAAAAGTAAGTGACAAAAAACACACTGGGAGAATTCAAAGAATATAAACAGAAAGAAACACCTAATTGAAATCATCAAGAACTATTATATATTTATGGCAATTCTTTTTGGAGTAGCTAAGAATTGATTTGAAAATCAAATGGATGCTCATCAAGTGGGAAATGACTAAACTGTGGTATAGGTTTGTAATGGAATATTATTGATCTATAAGAAATTACAAGCAGAATAATTTCAGAAAGACCTGGAAAGACTTACATGAACTGATGCTTAGTAAAGTGAACAGAACCAGGAAAATATTGTACACAGTAACAGCCATATTGTTCAGTGAAGAACTGTGAATAACCTAGCTATTCTCAACAATACAACAATCCAAGACAATCCCAAAAGAATAATGATGCAGCATTCTATCTACCTCCACCCAAAGAACTGATATTGATTGAATATAGAGTGAAGCATGCTATTTTTCAGTTTCTTTCTTTCTTTTTTTTTCCTTTGAGTTTCACTGCATAAAATGACTAATATAGAAATGCTTTATATTTTTAAAAAAGAACTATTATAGTCAAATTTCAGAACTAAGACATCAAAGAAGAATTTTTTATAGGAATAAAAAAAAACCTCTTCGCATTATGAGGAAACCAATCAGAAGAATATTACTCTAATTATAGTAAATCAAAGGAAAATTGAATTTGATAGTCTAAAAAGCAAAGGAAGTCAGTTGGCAACAAAAAACAATCTATTCTTCAAAGCTGAACCTAAACATCAAAGAAAAGAATTAGATATTCAAAAGAACCCAAAGGTAAACAGGATGATCAATATATGAACTAACCAAACAACAGAAAATTTAATTCTTCCAAATAATTATGAGATGATAAGAATAATCAAAGTATTCTAGTTCCTTTTTAAAGTTGCCTCAAACTTTATTTCTAATCCCTGCCTGATTTTAGAGAGAAGACTTGATGAAGAGCAAGACAAAGGAGGATAACAATGATGATGTTCTCCCCCCCCAAAAAAAGGGCCAAAAACAGAAGTTCAGCAAGAGGCACAGACAAGCAGGATGGTTTTAAAAGTAATATGTGGCACTTATTACATCTTTTTTTTTAAGCAAGTGCTATGAAATGGAGATTCATGGTATCAAACACAATCTACTTTTTGTATTCTACTGTGTGGTAGAAATGTTCTTTTGGGAGATATCTGAGTTCAAAATTTTTAAAATAATTTTTTAAAAAAGAAAAAAATCTTTGACCAATTTGTACACACATATATGATAGAGGTGCAAATTACATGTGGATGAAAAGAAATTCACAGCCAGAAGAAAGGGAACAATCTGAAAACATAGTAAAGCATGAGAAACTGAGATATGAATCTTCCAAGAAAATTCTGGATACTTCAGGAAATCAACTTCTTCAATATTAGATTGCACATCTTAGCAGCAACTTCCACATGCAGAAGAAGAAATTAGCCAGAACCACAAAGTACTGCTCAGAGAACATTGAACTAGACATCAGAGTCCACTCAGATTTTAATTCTTTGTTTTGAGGAATAACTCTCTGGAAGAAAGGAAAAAGAAACCAGAGAAATTTGGGCAATGTAAAAGTGATTATATAGTAATAAAATTCGATTTTAAAAAACAAAATATAAAGAAAGAATAAGGAATTAAAAGAAGTAGCGGGCACTCCATCACCAACCCTATCCATTGAAAGTCCATTGGTTTCTGCTCTCCATAGTTCATCATTGGGACAGCTTTGCAATGTTCATGATAATTTACCCAGCAGACAAATGTCAAAACCTTGATGCCTGGTATAAACTATTTCTCTACATGAACATGAACTGAATTCAAGTTTACTTCAGACACATACTATCTGTATGACCATGAGCATTTCGCTCAACCTTTCAGTGTCCCCAAATAATTCTTAAAAATTGTAAGTTTCAAACCAGTTAGTGGAGGGAGTTGCAAGTCTAAATAAAGAAAAAGAGGGAAAAAACTACCTCTTTTTCCGATCAGTTAATAAACATTTAAGCATCTACTAAGCAACATGGTAAACACCAGGGATCTAAAGAAAGGCAAAAGAGTAAAGAGCTCAGTCCTAATGAGGGAGACAACATTGTTGGATTTAAAGTCAAGATGTGAGTTTGAATCCAAACTCTCATATATGCTATCTATGAGACCCTGAGCAATCCACTTAACTCATATGTGCTTCAAGCAACATTTCTGACAAGAGTCTAAACTGTTTCTATGGCTTGATTATAGAATTGAACCATTAAGTGGCTTTTACTCAAAGCTAAAAATGTTTATCATTAGTTAAGATCAGTAGTCATGTCGCTGAAAAGTCTTTATATCATTGTCAAAAAATTAATCGTTATGATTGTAATAGCTGCACAGATATGATTATTAAAAGCAGCTCACTTTCCCTTTGAGGAATAATCTATAATCATCGACTTGAGTAGAAATGCAGCCTTGGTCTTCTTAGATTTTATAGGGTTTTTTCAATGAAAAGAGTCATCTTGCATAGGGAAAATGAAAGTGGTAGTCTAGGTCAAGTTTGATTTCTTTATTGAAATTTTATTGAACTTCCCAAGCCATTCAGTTACCTAAAACCCCACATGAGGTAACCTCTTTCATTTCATTAGAATTGAGAAGTGGATAAACACAAGCTCACCTAACACAAAGGGAAATCAAAGGGCTGCCAGGCAACCTTTGGAGGTGTCTAAAATGGCCAGCTCAGAATAAAAAGTTCTATTGGGGAGCCTACCAAACCTTCCCAAATCACTGGAGAATTGCAACTTCTCATGACATTGGATAATAATACATCTAATAAAATATTAATAATAGTTGGTATTTATTGGAGGGGGGAGTTAGAGGGTAGCAAAACACTTGGGGTTAAGTGATTTGCCCAGGCTCACATAGCTAGTGAATGTTGAGTGTTAAATGTCTGAGGCTGAATTTGAACTCAGGTCCTCCTGAATCCAGGAGCAGTGCTCTATCCTCTGCACCATCAGCTAGCATTTACATAGTGCTTTAAGACTTATAAAGTGCTTTACAAATATTATCTCACTTTATCTTCACAGAAAACCTGGAAAGGTCATTGCTATTATAATCTTCATTTTTCTGATGATTCAAAACTAAGATAAGTGACTTGTTCAAGGTTGCACAGCTATTATATGTCTGAGGATGGATTTGATCTCAGATTTTTTGTGTCCAGCTACAATGCTCTACTGAGCCATCTTAACCAATCTGAGAAGCATATAATGACACTCCAGAGTTGTCTTAATTTGCATTTCTCTGGTCAATAATGATTTAGAGCATTTTTTTCATATAACTATATGTTATATATATAATATATTATTGTATATAATATATAATAATGTTAATTTCCTCATCTGAAAATTATCTGTTCATATCCTTTGACCATTTATCAATTGGAGAATGGCTTGAAATTCAGGCTTTCTATAGTGCCATTCCTGTTAAGTACCTGTCCAACCATCAGAGATCTGGCGTCTTCTCCACTCATATCACATGTATAGTCCTAACAAATATTAGAGACTCAGTGTAGCAAAAGTAGGACTACCACTACTTAGGGAAAGGGATCCACATGTGCAAGAATGTTTGTGGCAGCTCTTTCTGTAGTGGCTAGAAACTGGAAACTGAAGGGATGCCCATCAATTGGAGAGTGGCTGAATAAATTATGGTATATGAATGTTATGGAATATTATTGTTCTCTAAGAAACGACCAACAGGAGGATTTCAGAGAGGCCTGGAGAGACTTGAATGAACTGATGCTGAGCGAAATGAGCAGAACCAGGAGATCATTGTACACAGCAAAAAGAAGACTATATGATGATCAATTCTGATGGACATGGTTCTCTCCAACAATGAGATGATTCAGACCATGATCTTGTGATGGAGAGAGCATTCTGCACCCAAAGAGAGACCATGGAAACTGAATGTGGATCACAACATAGTATTTTCATCATTTTTATTGTTGTTTGCTTGCATTTTGTTTTCTTTCTCATTTTTTTTCTTTTTGATCTGATTTTTCTTGTGCAGCATGATGATTGTGGAAATATGTATAGAAGAATTGCATGTGTTTAATATATTGGATTACTTGCTGTCTAGGGGAGGGGATGAGGAGAAAGGAAGAGAAAAAAAATTGGAACACAAGGTTTTGCAAAGGTGAATATTGAAAATTATCTATGCATATGTTTTGAAAATAATCATCTTTAATAAAAAAAAATTAGAAAGCCTAAATTTTGTAACCCAAACTACTCCCTGAGGCAAGCAGAAAGGAGCACTGATCATCTTGACCTTTTGATAATAATTTGCTAGCTTAAGTGAACTTTTATATCAGTCCCACACCAGGATGAGGTCCCCGATTGAATTCTTAGCAGAATTCTTTGCATTGACAAAACCATCCTAACTCCATGGTTACTGTATTCAATCAGAAAACCAAGTTCTGATGTCAATCCCAAGGTTACATTTCTCCTCTAAAAGAACCTACCTCTACTTTAATCTCCTGTTAACTCTTTTAGAATGCTGAATCCTTTTTAGGGTTAGCCCTCCAGTAAATGTCACAGTAAACTCCTTTTTTTAGGAATTTAGCCTACCTTATGGCATCTGGGGTTCTTTAGGGCTTGCCATACCTTAATGGCAACTTTCTCCTTAAAGGAGTCTTCTCCCTAGTTCTTTGTGACAACTTAGTTCTCATCTTTTCCCTTGCTAATTACTCTGTTAGCAGCATAATAAAACCTTTGCCTCTTGATTTGGAGATGCACCAAGTCTATAAATTCATTTGAGACATCTTAAGACAGCAATCAGTAACCCCAATATCCTTTTGGGATCCAAAACCCCCTTTCCCCAACATTTGGTGGCAAAGCCTGTTACATATACATATATGTGATGGGGTTTGTGATAGGGTATATGTGTCTGTGTGTATACACACACACACATACACACACAAAGATACATGTGTAGGCACACATATACATATATTGCATACAGATATATAATATGTACATGTGGAAATGCATCCATTCACACATATATACATGTGTATCTGTATATACATGTAAGAATTTATAAAAAACACACAAGAATTTCAGACACACATGCACATATATAAAGGGTGTATATATATATATATTTATGTATGAGTATATATATTTGATTTTATATATATATGTATGTATGTATGGCTGTGCCTATACATAATTATTAATGAAATTTTGTTTTAGCATTTGACATTCTGGGAATTAGCAATATGAAAAACAAAACAATAAAGATAAACCACACTAACACAACTCAGGAAGATCTGGAAAGTTTGGACACTTTCCCATGTGGCCCCCTTAATCAAGACCTCCTTATTCTCTATCCCTTCCAAGGAATGAAGAGCATCACTTCCTAAATCTCCCAACTCCATGAAAACTTTTACGCCCTCCCCCTCCTGTTTTTGCCCTTGTTATTTCCCTAGATTTTACATCCAGGGAGGAGAGAATTAACAACTTCAGATGAAAAAGTCCTTCCTTAAAGGTTGTAGCACAGAATGCAAAGGTAGGGCAAAAGTAGTGATTCAAAATTGAGGTAAGAGTTAACTGTTAGCAGAAAAGTTAAAATCAAAGTTGTTGCCCCAAGTCCTTATAAAAGATAAACATACAATATGATTTCTCCATTTCCAAATAATGGAGGATTTAATAGTAAAAGCTCTGAGCTCCTTGGGAAAAAAAACCATTACAGAAATACTGATCTTGTGGTCAATTAAATCTATGTAACTACAATATCTTGGCAAAAGAGTATGGCTTACTGGGCTTTACTTATCATTTGACTAAGGAGAAATTTTTTTTTAACATATGAATTGTCAAGATTGGCTGTCTATAACGACCAGCAGGACGATTTCAGAGAGGCCTGGAGAGAATTGCATGAACTGATGCTGAGTGAAATGAGCAGAACCAGGAGATCATTATTCACGGCAACAACAATACTATATGAGGATCAGTTCTAATGGACATGACTCTCTTCAACAATGAAATGCTTCAAACCAGTTCCAATTGTTCGGTGAAGAAAGCCATATACACCCAGAGAGAGGGATGTGAAATGTGGACCACAACATAACATTTTCATGTTCTCTATTGAGGTTTGCTTGCATTGTATTTCCTTTATCAGATTATTCTTTCTTGTAGATATGATTTCTCCTGCACAAAAAATGATGCAATAACTATACATATATTCGATTTCTTAAGTATTCTAACGTAATTATCATGTAGTGGATATCCTGCCATCTAGGGGAGGGGTGGGAAGTAGGGGGGAAAAATTTGTAACAGAAAGCTTTGTAAGGGTTAATGTTTAGGAATTACCCATACATATGTTTTGCAAATAAAAAATATTAATAAAAATAAATAAAAATTAAATAAAAAAATTTAAAAAAAGATTGGCTATCTATGCTATCCAAATTCAGATGATTAGTAATTCTCAATTTCCTTTTCTGATATAAACTTGTTCCCCTAAATTTTTACTGCCTCCAGCAGTTTAAGACTCTAAAAGGGTGACTGCTGCCTTGAGTTATAAGGGTAAAACTGAGGGGCTATACTAAAAAGCCCTCAATGATACCTTGTTTCCTACTCACTGCATTATAAAGAACCATCTATTAATTCAATCTTAATAATAGTTATTTAGTTAATAATAAATAAAATTTAAGCAATACTTTAAGATTCATAAATCATCTTATATATGCACATACATAAATGCTTTATCCCATTTGATGCTCAAAATAATTGCATGATATATGTATATGTGTATTCCAGGATTGAGTAAAAAAGATAAACTCTTTGGCAAGAGTAGTTTTGTTTTGTGTTGTTTGTTTTGGCTTTTTTTTTAAATCAATTAGATAAAGCATTCTGCTAATGAGACCATAGCAAATTCCCTAATTGATAAATGATCAAAGGATGTGAATAGACAATTTTCAGAGGAAAAAAACAAGCTATTAATAATCACATTAAAAATACTTTAAATAGTAATAATTAGAAAAATGCAAATTAAAACAACTCTGAATTACACTTCACACCCATGAGGTTGACAAAGCTAAAGAAAAAGCTGAAATAAATGTAATAGAGACTATAGAAAAAACAGATATTTTAATGCACTGTTGGTGGAGTTAGGAAGTGGTCCAGTCATTCTGGAAAGCAATTTGGAATTATGCCCCAAAAGCTTTTTTAACTGTGCATACTCTTTGACTCAGTGATATTACCATTAAGTCTATATCCCAAAGAGGTAAAAGAAAACAAGCAGAATTCTGTAGTAGTTCTTTTTTGTAGTGGCAAAAAATTAAAAACTGAGGAGGTACCCATCAATTGAAGAATGGCTTAATAAGTTATGATATATGGAGGTAATGGAATACTATTGTGCTATAAGAAATAATGAAGGGTGGGGCAGCTAGGTGGAACAGTAGATAGAGCACCAGCCCTGAAGTCAGGAAGACCTGAGTTCAAATCTGATCTCAGTCACTTAACATTGCCTAGCTGTGTGACCCTGGGAAAGTCACTTAACCCCAATTACCTTAACAAAAAAGCAGAAAGAAAGAAAGAAAAATAAATAATGAAGGGGATGGTTTCACAAAAACCTAAAAAGATCTTTTTGAACTGATTCTAAGTGAAATGAACAGAGTCAGGAGAATAATTAATATAAAAGCAATAAGATTATAAAGATAAACAACTTTGAAAGATTAACACCATGAACAACCATAATTCCAAAGAATTAAATCTGAACCATGCTCATCTCCAGATAGAAAGCTGATGGATTTATAGTACAGACTAAAGCACTTTTCCTTTTTTTTTTCTTTTCTTTTTCTTTTGGTGGGTTGATAGAGGAGGAAGAAGAACATGGCTAATGTAGGAAGTTATTTTTCTTGACTATGTCCCATCTCTAGTTCAAACACAGTGGTACTTGTTTATAAGTTAGTATATAAGGACAGCAATTCTAGTTAATTGGATGATGTTCTTCCAAAGACTCACATTGGCAATCAAGTTGATGTCTGCCATTGACATCTAAATTATAAGTACATCTGTGAAAGCTTCAGAGCATAAACTTGTCTTTTCTGTGTTTTGTGAAGTACTATGAATACTACAGCAGTCTATAAATAATAAATAATAACTTCAGTGAGTTAAGCTGACATCAGGACTAGAGGCTATGAAATATTTAAAAGCTTTCTTGGGTTATTAAACCAAACTAGTGTCATGAGTTAAAAATAAAAAGATAAGGCAAGGAAAATGTGAATTAATTGGCCAATATATATTTCACTATCTGGACATGTAATGAAAATGCTGCATAAAGAAGTCTGGTTTACACAAAGTATATGTTCTTTTATCTGTTTTTTTTTAGTCCCCTCCCCTTTTTGCCAACAAAGATATGTCAGCATTTTGCCTGGAGTTTTTTACTAAACATTTTCAGAAATTATATCATTTTGACAAAATTATATGTTTTGGTTACAGTGATACATTTCACATTTATAAGTTGGAAATTCCCTTCTCTTCAGGGAATTTATTAAGTCATTTTAAATTCAAAGCAAAAGGGAAGTGGGTGTTTTTTCCCTCTAAGAAAAAAAAAGTGAAGCTATAAAATTTAAATAAAAGCATAACTTACTGGGCATGATATAGAAAGTATTTCATTTCTGATATTAGATATGCGTGGATTAACAAACAAGAAAATTCTTCTCTTCCTGTACCTTTGATATGGCTGACCCCCACAGTTCTATCTTCAGCCCTCTTCTCTTTCAACTTTCTCTCCCTTGGTTATCTCATTCTCTCACATGGCTTCATTTATCACTTCTATACATATAACTTGCAAGTGCATATTTCCACTCCAACCACTCTCCAAAACTCTATTCCCCAGCACCAAATTATCAGTTATGTATTTGCAATCAGTTACCTATCAGCACTCAAAATGAACCATGTGCAGAACTGACCTCATCACTCACCTTCTCCAAAAAACTTGACCCCCACAACAACTTTTCATTTCTGTTAATGGCTCTACCATTGTCTCAGTTACCAACCTTCATTACTTTGGAGTTATCTTGACTCCTCTTTCTTCTTCATCCTGATATCCAATCCTATTCCAAGTCACATCCTCCTCTCTATTTCCATCACAATCTCCTCTGTTCAAAACCTGAGGTCTTTTCTAAGGGCAGCATCATATAGTAGATTGAGGTCCAATCTTGAGTCAGATTTAGGTTTTATCTTTGTCACAGACTAGTTCTGTGACTGGGAATAACTTAACCTATCAGTGACTCAAATAACTTTCTAAGACTATAGATAGTAGATGAATTGTTGGTGACAGGGTCAATTTGGTGATTTAGGAAAATCACTTAGCAGTTGAGTGGTGGATGGATTAGGGTGGGAAGAGGGTTGAAGGCTCTTGAAATACTATAGTATATATGAGAGTCAATGAGAGATTGAATTGAGGCAGTGCCTGTTGAGTAGATAGAAGAAAACATACAGAAGAGGTGTCATGAGGGTACAAGTAGCCAGAGAAGAACAGAAGAAGAAACTTAATCACATTTTTGAAAAATTTGTTTTAAGAACTCCCTCCATTAGGAAAGATAAATGAAAATAGGAATGATGTATTTTTATAAAATTCCCACTTTTGTCTCCTGATATCACAGCATCCCTGAATGGTGTTTTTTAACAAATTAACATCTCTGGGTCTAGGATCCCCTAGAGAATACAAAGAGAGGTAGCATGTAAAATTTAGCATATACTTTTGGATTCATTTTGAAAGGCCAGGGTCACCCACTGCATCCTTGACCACTGCCATTCATCTTGACCTGTCCTGCTCCTGTGGTTCTGCAGGAGAGAAATCCAGCTGCTGACTTTGCACAACTTTGCTTCACTTAAATCCAATTCATGCACAAGACAAGATATTGCTCTCAGGATGTTTTTGGCTCTCTTGGAAAATTAAGGACCAACAATAATAGGTCTTAGAAGCAGAAGAATTAACTGTAAAAAAAATCACTGACTGTATAGAAAATGATTTAGTTATTTAATCACTCTGGTGACTCAGTATTCTCATCTGTAAAATGGAAATAATAATACTTATGATACTACCTCCCACGATTGTTATGAGGAAAACACTTTGTCAGCCTTAAAGCACTATGTAAATGAGTTATTATCCTTGAATTAGAAGATTTGTGGAAGATGAATTGAGCCTTCTTTCCTCACTTCCCAATCTCCCACCATTGTATCTTCAGCCTCCCCAATATTATTTGGGGATTATATCACCAATTCCTACACAAGTCCTGCAATTCCAGAGGAGTACAAAGAAAACCTAAATACATCTTCACTCTTGCTATTCCTCATCTCCCTCAATTCCTCTCCACTTTCCAACTCACCAGAAATCTATAATTTCATTGGCTACATGCCCAGAAAGTCTTTAGAAGTGAGAACATCCCAATGAGGCATGTAGAACTTGGGACTTTTATACAGTTGATTTCTATCTCCTTTAGGTAATTATGTCAATTGTCCTTTTCCAGGATCTCTCCGATAGTTCTTCAATCAAGGATCTGTGATTTCATCCCTGTGTGTTCTATTTTCATCAACATAGACTACAATTATTTGGGATTTTAGAGGCTAGAAAAAAAATATCAACTCTAGTTATAGAACTTTCCAAACTAGCTAAGTTGACAGATATGCAGTTCATTGCCAGGGCCTCACACAAAGTATTTCTGACTTGGTTGGACCTGCCAAAACTTGCAACAAATTGGTATAATCTTCAGGAGCCAAGATTTATGTCCACCCCATGGTGAAGCAACAGAAAAAGGCTTTAGCAGAGGACATTCCTAACATTGCTAGTGAAAATAATATAGGATGTCTCCATTTAATCTTACTAATTGCCTTTGAAAAATAGTTTTCCAAGACCGTGGTGCAAAAATAGTTAATTCCAAAGATGCTAATTGGCAAAGTGAATAGAGTGAGCTGGATCTGGATGGAATCAAGAAAATCTGAGTAGAAACTGAACTTCAGACACTTAGCTAGTCATTTATCCTGGGCAAGTCATTTATCCACCTCTGCTTCCTCATTTATAAAATGGGCTAATAATTATATTTATCTCCCAGGGTTGTTGTGATGATAACAAGACATTATATTTGCAAAATACTTTGCAAACACAAAAGCTCTATACAAATTTTACTTATTATTAAAAAGATTTTCCACAAACAAAACCAATGCAGTTAAGATTAGAAGGAAAGCAGAAAACTGGGAAAACATTTCTGTAGCAAGCATCTCTGATGAAGGCCTCATTTGTGAAATAGAGAACAAATTTTTTTTTATAATTTTTAAATTTAGTATTCTATTTTCCCCCAATTACATAAATTAACATTCATTTCTAAAATTCTGAGTTCCTAATTCTCTCCTTTCCTCCCTTTTCCCCTCCCCCCATTGAGAAGTCAAGCAATTTTATATAGATTATACATGTGTAGTCATGAAAAATATATTTTCACATGAATCATGTTGTGAAAGAAAACAGACAAAAAAACTTCAAGAAAAATAAAGTTTTTAAAAATGTGCTTCAGTCTATATTCAAACTTCATCGGTTCTTTGTCTGGGGATGGATAGTATTTTTCTTCATAAATTCTTCAGAATTGTCTTGGATTATTGAATTGCTGAATAGCTAAGTCATTCATGATTCATCGAACAATGTTGCTATTACTGTGTACACAGTACATTTCATTTTGCATCAACTCATGGAAGGTTTTCCAGGTTTTTCTGAGAGCATCCTCATCATAATCTCTTACACCACCATAGTATTCCATCACATTGCACAATTTGTTCAGTCATTACCCAATTGATGGGCATCCTCCCAATTTCCAACTTTCTCCTACCAGAAAAGAGCTACTATAAATATTTTTAAACATATAGGTAATTTTCCTTTTTTTAATCTCTTTTTGGATACAGACTTAGTAGTGGCACTACTAGGTCAAAGGGTTTGCAGTTTTATAACACAGGTGTGCATATTTCCAAATTGCTCTACAGAATGACTAAATCAGTTTAAATCTCCTCCAATAGTGCATTAATGTCTCATTTTTCCCACACCTCCAAACTTTGTCATTTTTCTTTTCTGTCTTACTAGTCAATCTAAAAGGGATGAGGTGATACCTCAGAACTGTTTCAATTTGCATTCCTCCAATCAAAAGCAATTTAGAGCACCTTCTCATATAACTCTAGATAGCTTCAATTACTTCATTTCAAAATATATGACTTGATCATATATCAATTGGGGAATGGCTCCTATTTTTATAAATTTGACTCAGTTCTCTATATATTTGAGAAATGAGGCCTTTATCAGAGAAACATGCTTCAATTTTTTTTCAGTTACGATTGCTAAATGTATTTCTCTGCATCCTATTTCTGCCCATTTATTTTGTATTATCTATCTTTATCATGTTATCTGAGAGTAGTGGTAGATGCTCTTTGGAAATCCCACCTGCCAACTGGAAGAAAAGTTAAAGAATTCTTCCTTTCCATCCTTCCTTTCTTTCTTCCTTCTTTCCATTCTTTTTCTTCTTCTCTTTCTCTTTTCTCTTTCTTCTTTTTTATTTATTCTATTATTTTTATTTAAAAAGCTGGGATAATTTACTTTTTATCCTTTGTAATTATGATTTTGATTTGTTGAAATATAGCTTGAAAAAAAATAGGCCTGAAAAAAATCCCATTGTCTTTTAAATGGAGCTAGTTGACTAGGCCTTTACACCCAAACCACTCTTTTCTTGAAAAGCCAATAATAGTCCCAAGCAAAGCCACAGTGGCTCATTGTTTAGGTTGTGATGGCTTAGAATGAGTGTAAATGGCAATTGTTTTATATCTTGGTCAGAAATTAAGAGGGTCTTTGCCTCCCAGACTAATATCTTCATAAGGATAAATTGGTCTATTTTTTAATCTCAATTATTACCTACCTCTTAGTCATTGAATGGACAGGGCCTCAGATGAACTGAAACATGGGGGAAGACCTTAATTTAGAAAGACCAAGGTCACTCACTGCATCCTAGGCCATTGCTAATAATTTTGACCTCTGTCTTACCACTGAACTTCAGTGACTCTGAAGGAGACAATGAGGTTGAAGATTTTGTATAGTTTTGCCTCATTTATATCCAATTCATGGGCAAGTTACAGGAAAGGAAAATGACAAATGTTGCAAAAATTAAGACTGTTGCATTGTTGGTGGAGTTGTAAATTGATCTGACTGTTCTGGAGAACTTTTTAGAACTATGCCCAAAGGTCTATAAAACTTGGTCTTTGAGCCAACAAAACCACTATTAGGTCTATACCCCAAAGAAATCAAAGAAAAGGGGAAAGGACCAATTTGCACAAAAATATTTATAGCAACTCTTTTGGTGATGACTAAGAATTGGAAATTTAAGAATGTCTATTGATTGGGAAATGGCTAAACAAGCTGTGATATGTGATTGCAACACAATATTATTGTGCTATAAAAAATGACAAGCAGAGAAATCTTGAAAGTCTCACATGAACTGAAATGAAAACTGAAATACAATGAAGTGAGCAGAACCAAGAAAACATTGTACACAGTAACAATAATATTGTTCAACAGACAAATGTGAATGACTTAGCTATTTTCAGTAATGCAATGATTCAAAACAAATCCAAAGAACTTATGATGAAAAATGCTATTAACCTTCAGGGAAAGAATTGATATAGCCTGAAAATAGATCAAAGCACACTTTTTTCTCCTTTTTTTTTCCTTGGGATCTTTATAATCTGTGTTTTCTTTTGCAACATGGCTAATATGAAAATGTTTTGCATGACTGCACTTACATAATCTATATCTAATTGCTTACCATCTCAGGGAGAAGGAGAGAGGGAGAGAACTTGGAACTCAATGTTTTTTTTAAATGAAAGTTAAAATTGTTTTATATGTAACTTTTAAAAATAAAATATAAAAATTTTTGCATAGAGAAAGAAAACTAAAAAACTTTCATCAAAGAAGATGACAATAATGAGGCAACTTAACAAAACTTATGGTATTCAGCTAAGACATTTCTGATGGGAAAGTGTATAAAAATAGAAAAGAATAAATCAGTGAACATGGATGTTCAATTAAAAAAAACTGAGCAACAACAAATCAAAAATCTCCATCTACATAAAGTAGACATGAAAAATAAAGAATATTTAGGGGACACCTTCTTACCTAAGTATTTCTAAGTTTCAGTTGATGTGTTTCTCAATGATGACTTATGAGATGACAAGGGACACTTAATGCTAAACTGTAGTCTAAGGATGCTCATTAATTCCATAGCAGAAGCAGAAACTTACCATCAGATCTTCTGTAATGGAAAAGAAAGAGGAGAAGATAGGTCCAGGGGCTTTCACTAGGTTAAAGCAGTCATTCTGCATCATATAGAACCAGAGTTTTAAAGCAGAAAGGGATATTGGAGGTCATCTAATCCAAATTCTTTTTCTTCCGGATAAGGAAACTGAGGCTCAAAGTAGTAAAATTATTTAACCAAAGTTACACAAGTGTGAATGGTAAGCCCAGGCTTTGAACTTGGATTCTCCCATTCCAAATCTAGTCTAGAAATGATATAATAACTAATTTAAATTATTGTAGAATGAACAACTTAATACTGATCAAGAACTTTAAAAAGTTAGTGAATGGAAAAGTGAGAGAATGAGAGAAAAAGTGTATGGAAAATGAGAGAGAAAACAGTCTCCTTTTCCCACATTTTTCTAAAGCCTGTAATATTGTTGGAGCCTCCCAGAGAAAAATACATCCTGTTTTGGCTCTGGTTCCATGTTACGTTTATTTTATCTTTCAATGTCAACTCATACAAAATGTCTTTATAATAAATTAAAATTATGAGACTGATTTATAATAAATTGAAATTATTAGACTGATAGCAAGCTAAGAAAAGTAAAATGTAGAATAACATAATTTTTATGTTAACATTCTAGAGAGTTCTTTTTTGAGTATTCATCTTAAAATGCATTTTTTAATTTTTTCTACTCATATATAGGTAAGAGAGAAGATGTAATGCCTGTTTTGATTTACATTTAATTTAAAATGCCTAGTTCTAAATAAATAATAAAGTATAACATGACAAGTGGAAGAATAAAAAATATACAAACCAACTAAAAAGATTTACTCTTTGAAAATGAATGCAAATGAGTTAATTTAGCTACTTAGCATGACTAGAAATGGATGACTAGAAATTGGAGGCTGGGTTTTGATTTCCAGAGCTTTATGAATTTTTGTAAAAATTTGTAGGACTCCATCTTCATCACTACTTTTGAAGATTTATTTTGATTCATTTCTCAAAGTTGTTGGTTGGTAAGTGGTACAGGCTAGTAACAATCAAACATTGCTATTATTTTCAATGTAATAGAAGTAAAACCTAGATAATTGTGTGTGTGTGTGCATGTGAAGCAGTTGGAATTAAGTGTCTTGCCCAGGGTCACACAATTAGTAAGTGTTAAATGTCTGAGACCAGATTTGAACTCGGATCTTCTTGATTTCAGGAACTATTTACTGTGCCATCTAGCTGCTCCTAGATAATTCTTTTGCCAAAAAATATTGTTTTCCAAAAATTTGGAATGAGAATAATCCATAGATTGTTACAACAGGATAAGACCTTAAAGATCATCTAGTTCAACACTACCTTTCTCTCATTTCACTCTCCCCATTTTATGGATAAGGAAACTAAGTTTCAAGGAAGTTAACTGATTTTCCAAGTATACACAAATATTAGGAAAATTGTGGAAAATTGTATTTGTTTTGCTACCTGTTTCTGCAGCATCACTGTTCTTCCCCACAATTCTCCTTTGTCATTTTAAATACCCAAAGTCTTTATGGTTCCTGCAAACTTAGTGTGGCAAAAGTAAGTAATTAAGTAACTACTTGATATTGGAATTAGGAAGAACCACGTTCAAATCCTGTCTCAGAAACAACAAGCTGCATTATTCTGAATGTCACTTAACATTTTATCCTCCATTCCCTCATCTCTAAGGATAATAATAGCACCTACCTCAAAGAGTTATAAGAATCAAATAAAACAGCATATATAAAGTTAACTTTGCAAACCTTAAAGCCCTGAAGAAATGCAAGTTATTATCATTATTATCTAAGTCTGGACTCTCTTGGCAATACTTTCCACTCCAAAATTAATGTTCCTTCCTGTCAAAACTCCCACTTCTCTAGTGCCCTGATCCCAGCAAGCTGTCAGAGAGTCAACAAAGATGACAAAATGGAGGCGGGAGAATTGTGCAAAGAGCTGGATTTGGAATCAAGTCTCTAATTCTACTGCTTATCAATCATGGGGCTAGGGGCAAGTCACTTCCCTTTGGTTTTCATTTCTTCTTCTGTAAAATAAGAAAGTTTGCCTTTGGCCCATTCCTTCTCTTAAGTCCTTTGAACTAATTCAGAGTAAACTGTGAATGACTTATAACACTCTTAATGTGTTATTGCTACCATGGGGATTTCCATTTTATAAAATAGTCAAGTCTAGTCAAGGCAGTTATTTACACAAAAATTAATTTCTATTGATGGCTTTGCAAATTATATGAAAAGTTGGGGGAGATGATATTTGAAGGCAGGAATTGTTCCTCAGGATTACTGAAATTATGCCCTAGGCTATGAGTAAGGTCTATGGATATTCCAAAGAGATTTTGAAGCAATTATTCAAATAATTTAGTCTCAAAATCTCCACACACATCATGCTTCTGCCTAGTATATTACGTTATCTGGACTGAATTTGTCCAGTTATGGCACTGAGTAAGATCTTTTTGCTTTCCTCAACATACTTCAGCTTCATCTAGATTGGGAAGGTCATTTTTGAGTTTAGCTGAACAGTTGACAGCTGAAAAATGAGGGAATATGATCAGAGATGCAGCTCCTTTGATAAGGGAAATAGAGGGCAACAGGAAGGTCAAACAGATGTCCTAACATCTGTTAATAACATTGTTCCAAGAAGAAATTCTGGGACACAGTAGACTGATTCCCTCTTCCTAACTAGCAGCTTTCAGGACCTTTTAAGCAAGTGACTGATAGGATGCTATGGTAGGCTGAACCTTATTCAATAAAGAGAAATGATTTAGTGAAGATGGGTATTTTATAAGTACTTGTAAGAACATGAACACTTGGAGAAATTCCTGGTTTAATACAGACATTCAAATTTTACAAAAATGATTCCTTTAAAATGATAATAAACTCTTTAATAATAACTCTTAAAGACAAAGACAAAACATTAATAAATTGTAGCATCCCTTCTGGGCTACTCCTCTAATTTATACTTATACTTGAAGTTTGGGTGCCCAGATGGTAATGGTTACCCCAAGTTCTAAAAAGAAACATGTGGGTCTACATATCTAAAACACAAACCTCCATTCTTATAATTCATAAGACACCCCACTTGTGGCAAGGGATGTTCCACCATATATAACTTGGAGGTGTCACACACTGACTTGAAAGGAGACAGAATAAGATAATCTCTAGTCTTTTCTCCCCTTATCTTTCTACAAGGGAGAATTTAATTCTTTCTAGGAGGGGAAGCAGAAGGTCAGAAGTCACTCTGTTCTCCTCAGAGCTTGCAGAGAGAGGGTTACTGGACTAGAATTCTATCTAAAATAATATAATATAACAATAATATAATAATAAATATTATTAGTTTAGGAGATGAGATTTTCAAATTCAAGTTGACTTCTGATCATTATTTAATTAACTGGGAAGAGAAGCCCAGGCTTTATATCTGATGCTTGATTCAGTTAGCCCCTAAATACCAGCTCCACAATGAACACACATATATCCAAGGAACCCATTAATCCAAATCAATAGCAAAATGGAAATCATAGATTGTGTATGTATGTAAATAGTGTAAATATAAGAGATTATATAACCAAACAGTACAAATTGAAGGTGTTCTCCTATGAAAGATAACTCACTTAAATCAAGAAAAAGAGGCTGAGATATTACCAAAGGGAAAGTTCCCAAACAGTGCAACAAGTTGGAGACAGGGACATGATGGAGACTTCCAGATTCTCTCATGTCTGCTTCTTCTGGAGTCTTTTCCTGAAGTGGGTTGCCATCTTCCATTCTCTCTCTCAAATCTATAAGCCAGAAATTCCTTAAACAACTGCAGAAGCCAGAGAGACTTGAAGTTTTAAAGAGATTCAAAGAAGATCAGAAAAAAAATTAAGTTACTGAAGAGAATGTATTCTTCAGCTCTTCCCAACACCCCCCACTCCTGAATGAAAAGGCAGATCTCATTGATCTCCACCAATAAGGTGAGAGTCCCGCACTAGTGGATTTGGGGACTGAAGTTACAGACCAAAGACATGTTCTCAAATAGCTGCTAAACAAGAGTGGATTCAAAATACTTCCCCCAAAATTCTGGAGCATACCAAATTGCTTTTCATATCTACAAAAAGCAAGGGATTAAATTACAAATTAAACCTACTCTACTTACATGAACTGATGCAAAGTGAAGTGAGCAGAACTAGGAGGACATTGTACAGAATAACAGTAATATTTTATGACAATCCCAAAGGACTTGTGATGGAAAATACTATCCACATTCAGAGAGAGAACTATTGGAGTGTGAATGCAGATCAAAATATACTATTTTTCACTTTTTAAAATTTTTTTCCATTTAGGCTGTTTCTTCTTTTACAACATAACTAATATGGAAATATGTTCCACATGATTGTACATGTAAAACCTATATGAAATTACTTATTCTCTTAAGGAGGGAGGAAATAAGGGAGGAAAGGGAAAAAAATTGGAACAAAAAAATTTTTAACTGAATGTTTAAAATTGCATTTACATATAATTGGGGAGATGATATTTTAAAATATCTGTCTTAAACCCTATTAGTCATATTACTCAGTCTCCTAGAGAAAGAAAAAAGAGCTGTTGTCTGCTATTCTGCAAAGGAAAGAGGAAGAAAAAAGAGGGAGGAGAAGGATTAGAAAGATGAAAGAGAAGGGATGCTCCAATATACCACTGGTTTGGGGCTGAAGAGACCTCTATGGAATTAGATAGGATCACAGGCAGGAGGAAGAAAATGAAAGCTATAGAGGCAGAAACCAGCAGCAGAAACAGCAGCAAAGAGAGACATAGGCCATAACTATCAAAACAGCACCAACAGAATGGAGAGGAGATAGATAAAGAGAATCTGTTCCTCCTAAGAGATTTTATAATCTCATGATGCTGGGACTTCCCCTACATTTCACCTTTGGAAAGCAAATTTTTCAAGTACCAAGATTAGTCTCCTTTTGAGAAAAAAAGGGTAAGATCAGTTTTCATCAAAAATTTCAGAAAGGAAGGTGAAGAAACTCTCAAGAATTGAGTTTTAAAGACACAAAGGAAAATAATTCCAATGAGGGGAAAACAGGAGTTGTCTGAAGAAGTAAATTTGGATACACAGAAAATTCATCAACCAACTTCGGTTTTTCATGGTATATACAAATGATGGAAGCAAGAGCTAGTAATGAAGGATGGAGAACAGAAGTGTGACACAATTCTTAAAAATAGTATCCAGAGTGTTAAAACTCAGAATAAGTGATGGCTGCTAAGGAAAGCTAAGAGTGAAAAGGGAGGGAGGGGGAAAGGGTTTCTGTTTCTTTTTTCAGCTCTTATAGGGAAGAAAGGGGGATCCAAAAAAGAGATAGAATTGTTTCTGGGGGTCAGAAGAATGATGGGAATGGAAAAAAAGAAAAGGAAAATCTGCTCAATTCTTATTCTGTTTCAGTTTCATTATATTGATAATAATAATAGCTAGAATTTATATGGTGCTTTAAGGTGGGCAAAGCAATTTACAAATAATATTTCATTTGATCCTCACAGCAATCCTGGAAGTGGGTGCTATTATTATCCCCATTTTACAGATAAGGAAACGAAGCAAAATTACTTCCCCAGAAATAAGCAGAAACAAGCAACAGAGACAAGCCTGTCTGAGGCTGACTGAACTCAAACCTTCCGGACTCCAGGTGCAATAGTCTATGTGCTGAGTCATCTAAGTGCCTCTGCTAAGGACAATGACCATCAGAAGGGAAAGAGCAGAACAAAGAGGGCTAATAGGAAGCTATACCCAAGATTAATAAAAAGCATTTGCATCCTTTCAATGAATTTGAGTCAGCTGGCCCAGATAAACTACAAATTCAGGTACTGAAAGAATTGGCAACTGTGAATTGTGAGCCAATGACATTTGAAAGATCATAGAAGACAAGAGGATTGAAGAAAGGATCCTCCACAAAAGGAAAAAGAGTAGAGCTTACAAACTATAGGCCAATGAGTTTAACTTTGGTTCCTGGAAGAAGAAAAATTATAGGATAGATTATTAAGGAAGATAATTGATGAATATTTTAGAAAAACAAAAGATAATTGTTGCAAATCAACATTGTTTCAAGAAGAGGTCATGATCAAGCCATTCTCTAATTAATAAATAGCTAAAGGATAGGAAAAGACAATTTTCAGATGAAGAAATTGAAACCATTTCTAGTCCTATGAAAAGGTGTTCTAAATCACTATTGATCAGAGAAATGAAAATTGAGACAACTCTGAGGTACCACTACACAGATCTCAGATTGGCTAAGATGACAGGAAAAGATAATAACAAATGTTGAAGGGGATGTGGGAAAACTGGGACACTGATACATTGTTGGTGGAGTTGTGAACTGATCCAACTCTTCTGGAGAGCAGTTTGGAACTATGCCCAAAGGACTATCAAAATGTGCATATCCTTTGATTTTTTTAGGTTTCTACTGGGCCTATATTCCAAAGAGATCATAAAGGAAGGAAAAGGACACGTGCAAAAATGTTTGTGGCAGCCCTTTTTGAAGTGGCAAGAAACTGGAAACTGAGTGGATGCTCATGAGTTGGAGAATGTCTGAATAAATTGTGGTATATGAATGTCATGGAATATTATTGTTCTGTGAAAAATGACCAGCAGGATGATTTCAGAGAGACCTGGAGAGACTTGCATGAGCTGATGCTGAGCAACATGAGCAGAACCAGGAGATCATTAGACCCAGCAGCAACAAGATTCTGATGGACATGCCTCTCTTCAACAATGAAAGGATTGAAGCCAGTTTCAATGATCTTGTGATGAAGAGAGTCATCTATACCCTGAGAGAGGACTGTGGGAACTGAGTGTGAATCACAACATGACATTTTCACTCTTTTTGTTGTTGTTTGCTTGCATTTTGTTTTCTTCCTCAATTTTTTTTCCTTTATCTGATCCATTTGATTTTTCTTGTGCAACAAGATAATTGTATAAATATGTATACATATATTGGATTTAACATATAGTTTTAACATGTTTAAAATATAATGAATTATTTGCCATCTAGAGGAGGGAGTAGGGGGAAAGGGAAGAAATTTTGGAACACAAGGTTTTGCAAGGGTCAATGTTGAAAAATTATCCATGCATATGTTTTGAAAGTAAAAATCTTTAATTAAAAAAGAAGCAGTCATAACAAATAGCCCTTTTTCCCTTTTTGTCAAGATAACTTAGAAAGTAGGAGTATACTGTAGATACAATTTATCACTTCAAAGTTTGTAAAGTAATTTATATTTATTACAACATTTGATCCTCACCAATAACCATGTGAAGGTGAGGCTGTTATTATTATCCTCATTTTACAGATGAGCAAAGTGAGGCTAACAGGAGTTAAGTGATTTGCTTAGGGTCACACAGCTCCTAAGTGTCTGAGGCAGAATTTGAACTTGAATTGTCCTTACTTCAAGTCCCCTGCTCTTTCTGCTGCATTATGGAGTTGTAGTGATCATTAATGGTTCCATGTGAACATGGAAGGAAATTTCTATGGGAATGCCTCAGGGATATGTGGAATCAAAAAGATCTTAACAGGTAAGAAATCTGGGATGAATCTAAGACAATGGCATTCACTAGCAACAAACGCTCAATCTTCTATATTTCTATTTGAGAAATCAACTTCTACGTAAAAGATGAGGCAGGCAATTTTGGATAACAGCTTGTCTGAGGGAAAGGGGGAGAAAGGAGGGAAGGGGAGATAGAGAGATTTTGTTTTACTGCAAGTTCAAAATAACTCATCAATATGCTATTGCAGCCAAAAAATAGATAATAAAATCTCGGACTGCAAAAACAGGAGCAGAGCTTCTTAGAACACATAAGGGACAATCTTGCTATATTCTACTTTGGTAGTACCCAGAATTGGAAGTGATAGTCCACATCTAGAATTTTAGAAAGAGCAATGAAAATCTGGTGAAGATCTTCAAGTCTGTGATATCTGAAGACCATGATAGAACTGAAGATGCTTAGAAGGAAAAAGAGATGGATTAAGAGGAACATAACTGCTGTCTTCAGGTAATTGAAAGACAAATATGTAAAAGAAGAGTCATTTATTCTTTTTGTTCCCAGAGGACAGAACTGAAAGCAATGGAAAGAAGTTTACAAGGGCAAATTTAGGCTTGATCTCAGGAATAAATTTTCTAATAATTTCAAAAAGAGTTTGTCTTTTTTCAAAGAGGATCAATGATATCTCAGGGTGATGTCTTGACTTGCTTATGAATTAGATTTAAATGAGGCAGACTTGAAGTCATTGATTTCATTCTCTCTTTCAGAAAAATTGAAGTCCAGTGGCAGGACCAAAGACAATGAAAGCCCAGGATGAAGTGGATGACCAAGCTCTAAGTACTCCCAGCACCTATTTCAGCCACTTTCATGGCCATTGAAACAAACTTTTCTCATCCACTTGGTCCCCTGGAGGAAGTCTTCTCATGCATGGGGTAAATAACCCCATAATTCACTGACAAGTTTGAGGGCAGTTACCTTCAACCTAGTTTAGCTCATTTGCTGAGATGGTGTAATAAGGTGAGGTCACTTCTTGGAACCATAGGTGAGAAATAGGTAAACAGCCCTGAAAATGGCCCTCACATCAAAGGTACTGGTTCTGTCTGAATACCCCAGACTGGAGGCAGTAGGTTCTTCCACACTTTAGGACTTCAAGCAAAGGCTGAAAGACACTTCTCAAGTATGTAAGGGTTCTTATTGGTCAAACTAGACACCACTAAGTCATCTTCTGATTCAGAAATTCTGTAATCACCAAGCCCTACTGAATTTACTACATGGAACTAGAATTCTGGCCTCTTTTATGCTCTGGACATACTTTGAATTAATCTTGTTATGTCCTGATAATGTGTCTTATGTTCAAAAGCCTTGGAAGCCTTGAGTTATATGCAGGAGTGGAATCTAATACCCATGAGGGGAGATAAAACAAACCAGACAAGTGATTATTTTTTTCCCCAGAAGGAGATTTTTGGGTGGGAGCATGAGCCAAAGAGATGAGTTATTATTGAAAGTCCCCAAGATAGAATCTGGTATGACTGCCAAAAGTAAGGGGGATTAGGAGCCTCCCTTGACACATGGGTTACATAAGCATAAAGAAATAATGAAATTAGAAGGATGGGCTGAAAATAATAAAATTAATTTTCATGGGAAAATGCAAATTAGACATTGGAAGATGTCCAAGAGACACAGGAAGGATGAAAGAAATCAGTAATGATACTTAAAGAGATTAAGGAACTAAGGGTGAGTACATTGGGCAGCATTCTTATGTAACATTTGGGAGGGGAAAAGGGGTTATTTTGGGAGTTCCATACTGTGAATTATCTTTTTTAGAGAGAAACACTATGCTAAAACTATGAAATGGTTCCTAGAATACTGCTGTTTGGAAATATACCTTATTATTAGAAGAGGAAGCACAAATTGCTAGGTAAATCTCATAGAAATTGTAAGATCTAGAGTACAAGACTTTATAGGTCATTTTATTAGTAAAGGCATTTGTTCAAGTCACATTGAGAAGTGGCAGTCAGCATTTGAAACAAGATCTTCTGGAACTGTCTAACTTTTTTCCATGAATTATGCCCAAAGGGATACAAAACCATGTATAACTTTTGACCTAGTAATATCACTACTTAATCTGTATCTCAAAACAGATATTAAAAGGGGGGGAGAAATAGGTAGGGCGGACCTATATGTGCAAAACTTTTGTAGCAGCTCTTTTCTCAGGGAAAAGAATTAGAAATTGAAGGGATGCCCATCAATTGGGGCATAGCTGAATTGGGGTATGTGATTATGATAGAATACTATTGTGCTGTAAGATAAGCAGATGTAATGAGGGGTGGAGATCCACATTCTGTTACTTCTGCAGCATCCAATTAATGGGGAATCAGGGGAGGGCTTGTGCTTCAGGATAGGAAATAAAATACTGCCTTCTCTGTTTCAAAAATGTGTCTACTAATCTAGTAATCCATTCTTGCAAGAGTGAAAATAAAAACTTTTTTTCCTTTGAGGCAATTAAGGTTAAGTGACTTGCCCAGGGTCACACAGCTAGGAAGTGTTAAGTATCTGAGACCATATTTGAACTCAGGTCCTCCTGACTTCAGGGCTGGTACCACCTCCCTACCCCTAAAATAAAATCTTCTGGGCATTAAAAAAAGAAGAAAGAAAGAAAAGAAGAGGTGAGCAGGATGTTCCCAGAAAAACCTGGAAAGACTCCCATGAGTTCATGCAAAGTGAAATGTATTAAATACACAGTAATAGCAATATTGTTAGATGATCAGCTGCGAATGACTTGGCTATTCTCAGCAGAGCAATAATTGAAGACAATTCTGAAAGACTTATGATGAAAAATGTTATCCATCCCTAAAGAAGTTTGATTGTATCAAACTAGAGATTGAAGCATACTTTTTAAACTTTATTTTTCTTGAGGTTTTGGTGGGTTGTTTTTTTCTTTGCATTTTCTGTCACAACATGACATATATACATATATATGACATATACACTTATGTGCCTGTGATGCCATGCTACACAAATCTCCATGATGAAAAAAAAAGTTCATGGATTTAACAGCAAAGTTCAGTCCAAAACTCAGTCCAAACATTCAGCATACATATATACAGAAATGCAACACAACAGAATAATGTGGGTGATACCTCAGAATGTCTAAGGGCAGGATTTGACCTGCAGCTCAAAAAATAGATAATAGCTCAGATAAGTAGAAATGGAAGTATTTTTAAATTGTGAAACCAAAGCATGTAACTGTGGGCACCAATGACATAGAATCGTAGAAGGCATTTTCCATCAGTACTTCTTAGTTTGATTCTATGGAACAACTTGCCTCCCCAAAAAGAGTTGATCACTAATCACAGAATAAGTTGATAAAATGCCAACTGACTCAGTTTTTGATAATCAACACCTCCTCAACTCCTCCAGCTGCCCTTCCCTTGTAGTTGGAGAGCTGAAGGGCTCAGATCAGAACTTTACAGCAATTTTCCATTCTTTCCATCTTTAGCTCGTTTTAACTCGATGAAACATTTAGGACATCCTGTCCCTTGATCTCCTGTTCCCCCACTTTGATGGCTACTCTTCCATCTTCCTTTTCTGTTTTATCTTCCCCTCTTAGATTGTAATCTCCTTTTAGGCAGGGATTTTCTTTTTTTAATTTGTATCTCCAGCACTTAGCAAAATCCCTGGCACTTAATAAATGTTTATCAAATTGAATTGAATTGCTTCTTGAGAAATATGCAAAGTGATTTTTCAAAACCTTTTTCTATTTTGGTTATTTAAACTCCTTCCTTTACAAACAACATTCAGCTAGAACAAAGTAAACTAATGTCTCAATAATTGACAATTCATTTTGTATGTATTCAACTTCAAAATCAGGTATGTTTTTTTCTAAGTATATAGATATTCAAATGGAAGTAAACATTTTAATCATATTAGAACTAATTCAGTGAGACATTGAATATTTTTCTCTTTTTTAAATTTTAATTTTGCCTTTAGCTTTTGTTATAATATAATGATTTCCTGCTATGCCCCTGAACTCAATATAACCCTTCTATGAAACAATCCTTCTGGCAAGGATTGTTTACTAGGGGACTTAGGTCTCTAAAGACCCTGGGAGTTGTATTTCTTCCCAGCTTGGAAAAAAAAGGAAGTTAAGTGGATATCAAGACTGGAGGGCAAAATTTTCTCTTAAAGCAGAAGTTTTAAGGATCTCTTCAGAGAGAAGAGAGAGAAAACAGACTGAAGAAGGAGCTGATGGGCTGTCCCTCCCTCTCACCCCCATACACCCACATACTGGCAGAGGCAGAGTGACTGCCTGGGTGGCTGAAACGGTAATATTGGCAGTTTTTCTCTTTAAACTTTCCCTTCAGTAAAGCAGGAAGTTGGCAGACTTGTGCTGCTGCTTGTTTTAGGGACTTTCAGGTGACTAGATCAGTAAGGGGGAAATCTCCTCAACTTTACTTCACCAAGGATAACCGGCTCCTATTTTTAAACATGATTTTTTTTATTCTGTTAAAAATTACATCTGACTAATCTAATCTTATTACTCATAAACATCTGTGCTCTACCCAGGCCTTTGAATTTCTCCATGAGGGTGCTGGATAGCTCTGGAAGTCACATGGAGAAAGTGAGATCTTTGCTAGGGTAGGGCTGAGATTCTTGTCTGTTATTAGAAAATTAGCATTCTCTAACTGAGGATATAGACAGGACCCCTATGTTATTTGTTTCATAACTATAATTTAATTAATTATGATTTTATATATTTATTTAATTTATATGTATTATGTTTATTTTATTCATTCATTTAAATTTAATTATAATTTTTACATATTTAATTATATTTACTTCAAAATCAGATTTATTACCAGCTTGCAGACTTGCATATCAGCTTTATCAGACACACACAAAACAGTGAAAAACAATTAACAGATTTAATTACTGCATCTGACTACACACCTCCAAAGTCCTCCTGTCCCCCACCTCCCAAAAAAGGAGAGAAGTCTTTTCCATTATCTTTTTTGGGGGCTATAGAAGAATGAATAATCTTTTAATTGCTTTGATATTTTCCTTAATGTCTTGTTCCTGTAGCTCTATAACCCTTTACCATTATGTTTATAAGGACATGATTTTGCCTCTTTAATTTATCTAAATGCAAATGCCATTTTCCCTCATTTTGAAGAATGCAAAATGAATCATTATTGCTTGCACAGAACATGTACATGATATGTATATGTTAGCACATGCTCAGATCATCTGAGATGGAAATTCATCTATGTGGGAGGTGCATGGGATCTGCTTCTAGGATTAGCAGAACTGATGCATTAGTAGATATTTTGTGTTGCCCACCATGCAGCCTCTTTTCCTATTGGATGTGTAGCCATAGTCTATGTCTTTTAGTAGTGGTTCTCAGGGGATTTGTGTTGGATGCCATAAGGTAATGGGGGAGAGCCCAAGAGACACTTCCCCCATCCCTCTTATGCAATGTGGCCCCGAGGCAAAGGCCTAGGATTTTGATTTCATCTTGTTTGTTCTTTTTCATTTGGCAGGAATTAAAGTTCCTATCTGAGAAACTCAAGCCATGGGGATCTTGGAGTCTAGAAATCCAGACCAGATGTTGCATTCAGCCCAAAAGGGAGGTTCTGAGATGTCCCAGGTTGCTAGCTGAGGGTAGCTTTGGACTTGAATTTTGTGGGAATAATTCTACATGAAAATTAAATTAAGTTGTGAGCCAATTCCTCTCCCTTTCTAGACATTGGGATGGTTTAAGGGAGTCTGATGAAAATGGGAAGTGTTTTTATTTTTGTTCTTGTTGTATCTTTAAAGTAAATATTAGTATGTACAAGTTAATCTGATGCTGAGTAGACAAATGAAGCAGGAGTACTACTCATCGGACCCTAAAATAGTGGGACACAATTGGTCCAGTCTCAAGCTAATGTAAATTAAAAGACATCCTTCCTACCCCCTCAAGGTACCAGAGAAACTTCAGGGAGACTTGGCTCTCAGACAGTGAGGTCAATATAAATTCATGTTTTGTATATTTATATGTTTGTATTGTATGTATATATTTATATATTTGTATATATTGTATATTTGTATATTTATATAATGTACATGCATTTGTACATATATAGATAAAGTGAGAAGGAAAGTCTTTCTCCTAGCAAGCCAAGATCCTTATGTATTGGAAATTTATTCCTCCTCCCCTTTGAAATCTGAGTCAGCACTTCACATGTGGAATTCTGAGAGGAAACAACCATAAGCACTTCTACAAGGCTTTTGATTCCTCACTTGAAACAACTCAAGATCATGCTCCTGGAACTTGTCAGAAAATTAACATGTATCTTGAAGTGTTAAGTGTACTGTGCTTTTTTTTTGTTTTCACTCCTCTTTTCCTAATAATAACCTCATGGGTAAAATTTCATCTGGGCTGCTCTGATAGGTCTATAACACCTGGAATCATACTCAAGTCCCTCCATATTACCCTTATTTAGTTAATCTTCATTAAACCAAAGAACATTCCAGTTCCATTTTCTTATGCTCCACAATCAATATCATACTCAAAGATCCCAAATAGTAAATAAGGGAAAACCAGGTAGCAGATAGCACCTTGCTCTCCACTGGTTCAACCTGGAAACCTCCAAAAGCATGGAGTAACTTTACATCAGAGAAGAAATGAGACCTTCCCTATCAAAAAAAAAAAGGCAAAATTAGGAAGCCATCTCTGGAATTATCATATCACCCACATCTGGAACACTACCACACCATCACCCCAAGGTGGATGCAGATTTGAAGACCCATAGCATCTTATTCTTATTTTTAGTCAGCTATAAAGAATATCTCCTGTAAAGAATAAATCTCTTTTGGATACAAAAGTCTGGTGCATGAATTACCTTTTCCCTTCCATAGTGTATAGATTTATTCATTTGAAGAGGAATTGGTTGCCAAATAAAGGAATGGAAATAGTTATGAGAACTGAGAAAGTTTCTCCATTTTTTTACTTCTCAGACTCAAGGAGTCCTCATTCTGACTGCTCCAACAAGAAACCCTAATTTTAGACCAAGATTAGTCACTGCATTTCTTCTGTCTTTGGCTATCAATTTGTGTTGTTTTTATTAACATTATTGTAGTCGTGTATATTGCTGTTCTGTTTCTGCTTTTATATCCATTCTGACCTTCCTTCTGTACATTTATTTAAATGATTTCTTTTCTATCTTTTGTTTAATGGGTTCTTTTATTAAAATAACTCTATTTTTAAGTGGGGAAGTAGTTTTAAGGGAGGAACTATCAGTAGAGTTGTCTTAAAAAAAAAAAACCTAAGAATTCCTGTTTTGGCTGTGTCCGAAATAGTATCTCTCCTCCTACACCTGGAGTCCAATACCTCTCCATCAAGAGGCAGGAAGTATTTTCATCATTAATCCTCTGGAATCATCAATTATAAAATCATAATTTAGAGCCAGAAGAAATTTTAGAGGTCATTTTGTCCACTCTCCAAGCTACCACCTCAATCATGGCTGGTCATTATGTTAATCAGCATTCCTAAGTCTTACAAAGTTCTTTGTCTTTACAATATTTTTACTGCTTAAATTGTTCCCCCATTTCTGTTTCTATTTTGTTGTTATTGTTGCTGTTCATTTCGGGCACTCTTTGTGACCCCATTTGGGGGTTTTCTTTGTAAAGGAAATGAAGTAGTTTGTGATTCCCTTCTCCAGTTCACTTTATAGATGAGGAAACTGAGGCAACCAGAGTTAAGTGACTTGCCAAGGATCGCATAGCTAGTAAATCTCTGAAGCCAAATTTGCACTCATGAAGATGTCTTCCTGACTCAAGGTCTGATACTCTATCCACTCTGCTACCTTCACAACACTATATATTAATTCATACAAGTCTTTCTGGGTTTCTCTAAACCTGTCCCTTTCATCGTATGTTCTGGTACAATCATATCCTATTATATTCATATACCATAATTTATTCATTTATTTCCCCAGTTGAGAAACATCCCTCTTATTTTACATTTTTTGCTATAACAAAAAGAGCTGACATTAATATTTTTGTATAGATATATATGTGTGTATATATGCATTTGCATGCATATATGTATGTATGTGTAAATGCATGTGTGTCCTTTTCCTCTTTTTTTAATCTCTTTAGGGGAATAGTGAGCCTCATTTCTTTATTCACAGGGAGAGCAGTTGTGAAGAAAATAGAAATTCAAATTTCAAGAAGAAAATAAATCCAAATTGTGCAATTCCTAAAACTTCTTAGAATTCTTAAACTTTCCCCACTTGTAACCCCTTTTCTCTCAAGAATTTTTTACATGACTTCAGATATTTATAGATAAATAAAATAAATATATAAATCAAACATTTGCTAAGAGTAAATCATAATTTCATGACCCTCACATTCAGTTAAGAGACACCATTATAGGATCACAATCCACAGTTTAGGAAGTTGGGATTTAAAGCAACTTTGTGACTGGGAATTTCTGGGTTCTGAGAGCAAGCAGGGACCCACACTTATTCAAAAGGTGTTTGAGTATGTGTTGTTTATTGCTTTTATCATTACTATGCTAAATATTGTATAAAGCATCCAAATATGCCTATTTGTTCTGTGGAATCAACTCTACTTCAACTAAATTCACATGACTAGGAATCACTGAAGCACAGGCAATTCAAGGAGGAGATAGACTTTTGCCAAATGATGGAAGCTCCAGAACTGGTCCACAAATTCATAGACCACTAACCATTATTATTATTATTATTATAGCAATAATGGCTGGTATTTATATAGTGCTTTAAGGTTTGCAAATCACTTTACAAGTCTTACCTCATTTTAGTTTCACAACACCTCTAGGAAGTAGATGATTATTTTACAGATAAGGAAACTGGAACAGAGATTAAGTGTCTTGCCCAGGGTCCCTAGTGGAGGTCTGGGGTCTGTTCAGCATTCTAGCCATTCTACAACCTAGCTGCCCTAGACAATTTGTTAGTGCTACATCAAGTCGGCAGGAGGAAGTAGAGTCACTGACTCCCTAATAACTATAAGACACAACTCCTTGATGTGATGCACAAACATACCTGCCAAGCTAAGTAAGCACAAATCTCTCCAAAACCAGATCCTTTTCTATCAGTCAGGTGAGTGGCCAGCAGTGCCACCTAGTGGCGAAATAAAGGAAGCAAGGTAAAGGGTAAGGAGAAGAATAATTGTTATTTCATATATATATGTGTGTGTGTGTGTGTGTGTGTGTGTATGCAGTTAAATAAAGGAAAAATATTAAAAATCCTAATTTAGTTTTAACCTTCTCTTCTGTCTTCCTGTTCCTAAACTTTTCATTACAGATTAATATGTCAAATATAGTCTTCTAATATTTGAGATATTCTACAAATAGCACATAATTTAGGAAGCTTTTCATAAATAGAAATAGAGATAGAATATCTAGAAATTGTTAGCCTTAGAGACAAACGATTTCTCCAGGCATTCTAGGACATTAAGGCATTAAGAAAAATAGGGAGCATTCACTAAGATATGAAAATAGATGCCTTTTACAAACCTCTTAATTGTAATTATGATAGATGAGATAAGTTTTAACCATTTTATACAGAAAGTGTTCCAAATGATCAAATAAATCATTTAGCAAAATCAAAAAGAAAGAAAGTAAATAAGAGCACTAAAACACATCTAACTATTTATACAGTAGAAGCAAAATCCTATTTTGCTTTTTTCTAGTGAACTGATTTGATGTCCTAGTTTTCATCCTTCTTTGTTATTTTACACCAAAATCCATTGCAAAATCTTACTGGCAACCTTCAAGGCAGCAAAAAGTAATAGAAAGAGCCCTAAAAGAACCAGGATCCAAATTCTTGCTCTTCCACTTACTCTGTGTGTGATGTTAAGTAAATGAGTTCCCCTCCCTCCAACTCATTTTTTCCTCATATATAAAATGAGGGTGCTGGATTAGATGACTTTAAATATTTTTTTCAGCCCTATATTCTATGACCGACACAGTGCTGAAGCTTTTGCAAGAGCTCCATAAATTCTGGTTGCTTTAGTGGAAGATGGATAATAGAGAAAAATCCTAAATATAATCTATCAGACTAGATTGTCACTTGCATTATAAAATCTAGAATCCAAGAACCTGTCCTGACAAGGGGGTAGATACATTGGACTATTCATTAAGAATATTGAACAAAGCAAAACATTCCATCTTTGTTGATTCTAGGGAGATTTTTTTTTCAAACTAATTTCACTGGGATAAATCTAAGCTATAATTTTATAGCTTGGATTAAGTTTGAATAGCCTAAAATAAGACTTTTTAATTAATAGAAAGATAAAGTAAGTGTGAATGGGAACAGTGGAAAGATTATTAGACTTTGGAATCATTGGGCCTGTGTTTGAATCCTGGCTCTACTTATATGACCTTGAATAAATCATTTGAATCCTATAGACCTCAATTATCTCATCACTCATCTGTAAAATTAGTGTTTTGTATTAGATGGTCTCTAAAATCACTTTCAGTTCTAAATCTAAAGCTCAAGCTAAATCTCAGCAGTGACATTGTCAATGGAGTTATTCCACAAAAGATCTACTCTGAAATCATCACTATTTGCAGGTGGGCTAGCCCAGTAAAGGGATAGCCTTGGCAGGTCCTCTCAATCTAGAAAGATTTCAGCTATGGTTTTGAAGATTCACAGTGTGTTTATCTAGAGATTTAGTCTTAACTGAGTTTAAAAAGATGACAGGAAAAGATAATGATAAATGTTGGAGGAATTGTGAGAAAACTGGGACATTAATACATTGTTGGTGTAGTTGTGAACTGATCCAACCATTCTGGAGGGCAATTTGAAACTATACTCAAAGGGCTATCAAACTGTGCAAATCCTTTAATCCAGCAATGTCTCTACTGGGTCTATATCCTAAAGAGATCATTAAAAAAAAAAAAAGGGAAAAGGACCTACATATGCAAAAATGTTTGTAGTAAGGAAGTAGAAACTGACTGGATGTCCATCAGTAAGAGAATGGCTGAATAAATTATGGTAGATGAATGTTATGGAATATTGTTGTTCTATAAGAAACGACCAGCAGGATGATTTCAGAGAGGCCTGGAGAGACTTGCATGAACTGATGCTAAGTGAAGTGAATAGAACCGAGAGAAAATTGTACACTGCAACAACAAGATTATGTGATGATCAATTCAACAATAAGGTGATTCAGGACATTTCTAATAAACTTATGATGGAGAGAGCTATCTATATCCAGAGAGAGATTATGGGGACTGAATGTGGATCACAACATAGTATTTACACCTTTTTCATTGTTGTTTGCTTGCTGGTGTTTTTCTTTCTCATTTTTTTTCTTTTGATGTGATTTTTCTTGTGCAGTAAAATAAATGTGAAAATGTATTTAGAAGAATTGCATGTACTTTAACCTATATTGGATTATTTGCTGACTAGGGGAGAGGGAAGGAAGGAAGGGAGGGGAAAAAAATTTTGGAACACAAGGTTTTTCAAGGGTAAATGCTGAAACTATCTTTGTATGTATTTTGAAAAGTAAAAAGCTATTGTTATTTTTTTTAAAGCTGGCCACCTATACAAATTCATGCAAATTATCTACTGAGGTATGGAGGACCAGCAATCTTGAATCATTGTAGAGTAGACCTAGACATAAGCACTTAGTATAGTGCCTAGCACATAATAGGTGCTTAATCAATGCTTGTTGATTCATCCTAAAGTATTGAAATACTTAGATAATTGTTCTAAATCTTTTTCCCTTCTAAATAGATAATTAAACATTTCTTTTCCCCTTTTCCTCCACATAAATTTCTATATGTTGTAATACGGTGGGGATTTAGTTTCCACAGTTATGAAAATTGAATTGGAGAAATATAGAGAAATGAAATTTACATGAGAAGATCTGAAATCTAAGAAATGAGAGGCTGGAACCTGGAACAACAAAATAAAATAATATAATCAGGGGAGGGTTCAGATTTGAAAATGAACTCTCTGGATTTTGCCCTCTTCCTCTTCTTTGGTTCCTTCATGAACAGTCTTCTCCCAAAAGAATAAAAGCTCCTTGAGGGCAGGAACTGATTTATGTAATTAAAGGTGGAAAACTAGAATAAGAGATATTTTGAGATATAATGAGGAGTGGAGATTCCAATTCAGTAATCTCTCTGACATACAATTAATGGGGAATTAGGGGAAGAACTTGCACTTCAGGATAGAAAATAAAAGACTGCCTTTGAGGTTTCAAAAATATGCCTATTAGTCTGGGCTGTGAAAGAATGTAAAATAAAAACTTTCCTGCTTTTATCAATGAGTCAGTGAAGTTCTTGGTAGAATATTTTGTTTCTTACATATATACAATTTCACATAAACATTTTTTTTAAATAATCTGATTACTACCTACTACCTAGGAATTTAAACTCAAAAGACTGAGTGCTGCTTTGCTATACCTGAGTTTTAGCAGAAATGGAGGCTAAACCTAGATCTTAATAAACGTGGGTAGCCAATGCCATCTACTGGCCAATGATCAGATTAAACATTTCCTATTTTAACTGTCATATTGCTCCAGTCCATCTACAAGTACATTAAGCATTTTATATGTGCTAAGCATTGTATTAAACAATGGGAATTTTAAATAATAATAAATGGATCTTGTTTACATAATGGAGAAAACAACAGGAAAATAATTATGGATATACAAGATATATACCATGTAAATAGAATGTAATCTCAGAGGAAATAAGTAGAGACAAAATCTGAGGGAGGAGGGAAAAAGAATATTTTTAACTGGTCTTTTTTTATTATTAAAGCTTCTTATTTTCAAAACATATGGATTGATAATTTTTCAACATTGACCCTTGTATAGCCTTGTGTTCCAAATTTTCCCCTCCTTCCCCTCACCCTCTTTCCTAGATTGCAAGCAATCCAATATAGGTTAAACATGCTAAAATATATGTTAAATCCAATATTTGTAAACACATTTATACAATGATCTTACTGCATAAGAAAAATGAGTTCAAAAAAGAAAAGAAAATGAGTAAGAAAACAAAATGTAAGTGAATAACAACAAAAAGAGTGAGAATGTTATGTTGTGATCCACACTCAGTTCCTGCACTTCTCTCTCTGGGTATAGATGGTTTTCTTCATCACAAGATCATTAGAACTGGTCTGAATCACCTTATTGTTGAAGAGAGCCATGTCCATCAGAATCTATCATCATATAGTATTGTTGTTGCCATGTATATTGATCTCTTAGTTCTGCTCATTTCACTCAGCATCAGTTCATGCAAGTCTCTCCAGACCTCTCTGAAAT
Source organism: Myrmecobius fasciatus (assembly GCA_023553655.1). NCBI lineage: Eukaryota > Metazoa > Chordata > Mammalia > Dasyuromorphia > Myrmecobiidae > Myrmecobius > Myrmecobius fasciatus. Next base: position 92,386 of record JAJPUD010006932.1, read on the forward strand.
CATCCTGCTGATCTTAACTGAGTCTTGAAAGGGACAAGTAAAGGTGAAAGTTAGAAAGGGAGAACACTGAGGAGGGGAGTTAGCCAATATAAAGACAGTGAAGTAAGGATTTTATGTGGCAGGATCAGCAAGTTCAGTCTAACTGAATCAGAATAGGTAGAGGAGAATCAAATATAAGAAGACTAGAGAGATAGGAAGTGGCTAAGGTGTGTCCACAGCACAAAAACTCTTTGTTCTTAAAAACAACAAGATTCTTCCTGGTGCTGTTGTATAGTTTTGAAATTTGAATCATAATTTCCAAAGAATCAAAAGTATTAGTGATATCAGGGCAACAAAGAGAGAAAGAATAGATACAAGCAGAATATATTTAATTTCCAAAGGTGTAAACACAAGAAGTGATGTAAAATATGTCTTCTAGAAAACATATGTTCCAAAAAGGAGGCTGGTCATTAAGAGAGCAAGAGTGAGAGATAAATTACCATCATCCTATCAACTACATGCTATCTCAGTATCCAACAAATAAAAACCATCTGGGGACAGGATTCTAGTTCCCTGAGTAAATTTTCTCTGTAAAAGATCTACTCAATTAGCACTTAGTAAGTCCCTATTATGTGCCAAGCACTGTGCTAAGAAGCCAGAGAAGGGCAAAAGAAAATGTCTTTTCTCAAGGAGCTAACAGTCTAATGGGAGAACAGAATACCAGGTACCTACATGGTTTCATATAAGGAATCAGAGTAATGATACATACTTAAGAAATAGAGACGACCAAAGCACATGGAATGAGGGGTAAATTAAACCAAGAATACGATAGAACCTCAGATATTTTCTGGGTTTGTCATTATGTTCCTAAACTTGTTCTCTGCTGATATTGTGACCTAAACAGTCTATACTGGAAAGTTTGTTTCCACAGGACCACGCCAATCAATCAGTCAATCAATATTTATTAAGTAGCCACTGTACCAGGCAGTGTGCCAAGTATTATGGATGCAAAAAAAAAAGACAATCCCTCCCCTCAAAGAGCTTACAGTCTCATAGGGGAGAAAACATGTAAACAAATATATACAAATGAAAATATGTGTATGTATATATATGTGTGTGTGTGTGTGTGTGTGTGTGTGTGTGTGTGTGTGTGTGATACATCGGAAGTAATTAGCTGAGGGAAGGCACTAGAATTAAGAGGAATTGGGGAAGGCTTCCAATGAGAGAATTTTAGTTGGGACTTAAAGAAAGCTAGAGGTCAACAGGAGAAGTGGAGAGAGAATGGGGGTTCCAGGAATGGGGGACAACCAGGAAGAATGCCAGGTACACAGAAATGGAATGACTGTTTCTTCTGTAGACATGTCACTCACAGGCAAAGCCTTCATCAGGCATCTGATGATCATTATTGCTTCTCTCACAGCATGGTTAATCCTGGGTACTACCAGCAGCAGTCCCACTGGGATATGGCTAACAAGATTCTCTCTGCATGCAATTCTGGTTTCAGCTGAAACTTTTTGGGACTCTCCCTGAAAAACTAGGATTTGTCAGGTCCTTTCAATTTAAAACTCAAAAGTTTTATGTAATGACTTTTGATATAATTTTTTAAATTTAGGATCTTTTGTTTTTACATCACCTTCTTTTCTTTTCCCTTGTTTAAAAATGTTATATGTCTCCCCCATCTCACACAGAAAGCCAATCCTTATAATCAAGAATGAAACAAGGACAAAAGCACATCAGCAAAACTAACCAACATGTCAACTGAGTCTGACAGTATGCAAAGAAGAGAGGGAGATATATCTCACCATATGAAATAATAACTGTTCAATGATCCTACATACATACTTGTTCTCTGCCCCTCTCCTCATCACTATCTCTTCTTTTCGTCCAATATTGATCATTATAATTCCACAGTGTTAGGTTTGTTGTTTTGTTGTGGCTGTTTGCATTTCCATTATTGAAATCACCATGTATAGTTTTCCTGGTTCTGCTTACTTGACTCTGGCTCTGCATCAAATCACATAAGTTTTCCTGTTCTCTCTACTTCTTGCTTCTTACAACATAATACAATTCCAATATATTAATATACCACAACTTGTTTTGCCATTCCCCAATCAACAGGCTTCAGCTTTGTTAATAGCTACTATTTATATAGAACTTTAAGGTTTACAAAACACTTTACATGTATTATCTCATTTAATTCTCACAACAATCATGTTATTTATAGGTGTTGTTATTATCCCCATTTTATAGTTGAGGAAACTGAGAGTGAAAGGGGGTTCATTGACTTGCCCATGGTCACAGCTAGAATCTAAGGTAAAATTCAAATTAAGGTATTCCCAAATCCAACACTTTATCCACTGAGCCACCTAACTTCTGACTTTGTTTCCAATTCTTTGCAAAAAGATTGCAATAAATACTTTGGTGAACAAGAAATCCCTATATCTTTGATCTCTATAGTTTGGTAGGTATATACTTATTAGTGGGCTCTCTAGATCAAAGATTATGGATATTTGAATCACTTTAGAGGGTTCTCTAGATCTTGTATGTATCTTTAGTTTATTTTGCCTTTCTTTATATCCTCAACATTTAGCTCAGTGCCTGGCTAATAGTTACACTTGATAAATGCTTGTTAATTTAATTTGACTTCACCACATTACCAAAGGGATCACACACACACACGCGCACGCGCACGCGCGCGCGCACACACACACACACACACACACACACACACACACACACACACTTTAGTCCTTAGGAGAAAGGAATCTAGGGGATGGGGTATGGCTGGGCTTTCTTTTGTTTGTTTATTGTTTTTCTCAACAACCAGAGGTCTGTCTCTTACAGCCTTTCATCTCCAAAAAAAAGAAATTTGCCCAAGCAAATCACCTAAGGAGGAGTGATGTGGTAAGGTTGTTAGTGCTTCCTCCTCGAAGAGGACCAAGACATCAGGGAGGTGATGCCATGATATTCGAGTGAATTGGATTTCTGTAAGGGAGGGCTAGGCAAGGTCACCTGCCTCACTTTCCCCTCCAGAACCATCTGGGTCCAGTGGCCAGATACAGATCAGAATGACTGGGATGGCCCTGGATGAAATGGGAGATCAAGACCTTTTTAAGTCTCATTTTGATTGAGGTCACACCCATTCACTGATTAAGCCTAGGTAGCAATTGAAGTAAAGAATCTCCTCTTTCACCTAATCCAAAAACAAACACCACCAATCCAAACAAACAAATAAATAAATAAATCTGGGAGGGAAGATCCTCAGGGTGGTGAAGCTGACCAGCAATTTAGAATACTGAGGAAAGTCTCTCCCAAGTAATTTCTACAGTTAATCTTATATACATATATAATTTTTTTAACTCTCAAGTTTAATTTTATAAAATCCAGATGGCTCCCTAGTCAATTCTCAGTTGTGGATCTTACACCCTCAAACTCATTTCAGTGGAGCCTTTCCACAGAAATCCCACAGAACCCTGAGGGGAAACTCCAGTTTTTGTACATGTTATGCAAACAGCTCTAAGCAACTTCAAAATAGAAGCCCAAAAGGCAAGATCTTTTAGATACCTATCTTCCTCATTGGAGAGGAGAGGGGGAAGGAAGGAGAGAAGAGAGAGCTTTGAGTTTCCTAAATACAACTAAAATGTAGAAGGCATTGTCCAAGGTGCTGGAGCTAAAGACAGAAAATTTTCAAAATCCTTTCCCTTAAGGAGTTTACTTTTTGTTGGAAGGCTATTATTTTAGCACACAGAGATAACAATGGAGATTACAAAGAAGAGATTTCATCCCTCTAGGAATTTTTTGGAAGAGAGCAGTCATTAGGGATCCTGAAAAGCTTCATAAAAGCTGAGCCTAGAAGAAAAGTAAGGACTCTGAAAAGTAGCCACTACTGAGACTGCCACACAAGCCTGCCTTCCCAGGTGTAGGATTTAAAGGGTTTAGAGTAACAACAGCTGGAGCTGGGAATTTGAGGTATGTGGAGCCCTTGGGCAAAATCTAAAGCCCTCTTTTTTAAATTTTTTTTAATTTTTTAAATATTTTTAATGCATAAAATACTTAGGGTTACAAAGGAAAACAATTATATCATATTAAGTCCCTTATAGTATCACTTTCTTACTTACCTCATTATGTTTCTCCTGAGTCCTGTATTTGAAAATCAAATGCATTTTTCAAAAACAAATTCACTCTAAATATTTGGTTAAAAAAAAAAAGGAACATCAATAGCTTCTAGTTGTAAGGAGCAGATTAGTAGAGTATGTTATTGTTTGAGATCCCCCCTGGATGCTGAAGTTATAGATATTTTCAAAAGGTATTTTGTATTTATTTTCTTTTAGGGAAGGAAGTGACTGTTTTTGCCTTTATTTGTATTTCCAGTGCTTAGCACAGTGCCTAGTATTAATTGGCACTGAACAAATACTGTTTGTCTGATTGTATTTGTTATAGATTTAATACTAATATTGATGAAAATAACCCAGGAATTATCATCATTTGCTATCCAATATCATAATAAAGATCTACAGTTTTATCCAAGCACATTAATGCAAAAAATTCCTGTCTATTGTAAATATTACCTATAATTTCTATTTAACTATAACAATTTCTTTTCAGTATAATTTAACAAATACTGTGCCAGGCACTGTGTTTGACCCTAAGGATATAAAGGCAAACATAAAAGTCTATAGTGATTTTATTCTGACTTCATTCTCCCAGAAGGAGGCCTGTTACATCTTCCCCCTCAGTATTTTAAGGGAACCTGGAGATATTTGTATTGTGACTCTTTTTTTCTATTGCCATTGAATTGAGTCCTCAGTAGTGGTGCCCCTCCCTAATATTGGGTATCAGTGACTAGGATATCAGTCCCATTTAGCATCATAACATCAATTAGTTATCAATTAGGGATATTTACTTCAAAAATATAATAAGAAAAAAATTCAAATATTTTTCCCAATACTTCAGAGATATATTTAACTCTATACCCTCTCGGTCTCTTTGGAAAGTGTTCAGCATTAGCTTAGGTCTTATATTACATTGCTCTCAAGAAATTCACCTTCAAACTCAATAGTTCACTCAACAGTGATATGCCCTATGGTTAACTGATCAGAACAAGGTATAGGTTTGTATAATTTTAACTCTCCCTCCAAGCCACTTCCATAGCATGCCATCACAAATCTCCCAGAGGACTGGTCCCTATAGACTCTGCACAGGTGGATCATTATACTGCTAAAAATAGCAAAGTCATTTACAGCTGGTCATCCTAGAACATTGCTTATTATTTTGTGTACAATACATTTCACTTTGCTTGAGTTCGTGGAGGACTTTGCAGGTTTTTCTGAAAGCATCCTGCTCATCATTTCCCATAGAACAATAATATTCCAACATAATCACATGCCACAACTTATTCAACCATTCTCCAATTGATGGGCATTCCCTCAACTTCCAAAGAATTGTAATAAATATTTTTGTGCAAATAAGCCCCTTTCCTTAAAAAAAATATCTTTTAGGATTCATGCCTAATAGTGATATTGTTTGGTCAAAGGATATGCACAAATTTTTACCCTTAAGGCACAGATCATATCTTTTGATAATTTATCAATTGAGGCATGGATTTTATTTTTTATAAATTTGACTCAGTTTCCTCTGTTTGAGAAATGAGGCCTTGTGAGAGAAACTTGTTTAAAAATTCTTTTTACAATTACTATTGCTATTTCCTCCATTATTCTATTTACTCTCTTTTCATCCTGTCCCTCAAAAGTGTTTTTCTATTGACTACTCCCTCCCCCAATATGCGATCTCTTTTATTACCCTCCCCTCTTCTCTTATCCCACTCCCCTCCTACTTTCCTGCAAGGTTAGGATAGATTTCTATACCCATATTGAGTGTGTATGTTATTTTCTATCTGATAAGAGTAAGATTCATTCACTCATCCACTCCTTCCTCTCTTTCTCTCCAATGTAAAAGCTTTTTCTTGCTCCTTTTTTATGGCAGATAATTTACACCATTCCACTTCTCCCTTTTCCTTTCTTCCAGTACATTTCTCTCTCATCTCTTAATTTCATTTTTTTATATCACCCCTTTCTGTTCAACTCAAATTTGTGCCCTTTGTTTATATATATTCCTTCTAACTGCCATAATAATGAGAAAGTGCTAATGAGTTCCAAGTATCATCCACCCATGTAGTAATATAAACAGATAAACCTTAAGCCCTTATGATATCACTTTCTTAATTACCTCATTATGCTTCTCCTGAGTTCTGTATTTGAAAATCAAAATTTCTATTCAGCTTTTGTCTTTTCATCATGAATGCTTGAAAATCTTTTGCTTCATTGAATTTCTACCTTTTCCTCTAAAGGATCATACTCAGTTTTGCTGGGTAGGTGATTCTTGGTTGTAATCCTAGCTCCACTGCTCTCTGGCATATCCTATTCCAAGCTCTCCACTCATTTAATGTAGTAGCTGTTAAATCTTGTGTTATCCTGACTTTGTTCCACTATACTTGTACTGTTTCTTTCTGGATATCTACAATATTTTCTCCTTAATTTGGGACTTCTGGAATTTAGCTATAATATTTCTGGGAGTTTTCATTTGGTGATATCTTTCAGGAGGTGATCAATGGATTTTTTCCATTTTTATTTTACCCTCTGCTTTCAGAATATAGGACAGTTTTCCTTGATAATTTCTTGACAGAGACATTCTATAATTGATAAGTGGTCAGAGGATATGAAGACAATTTTCAGATAAAGAAATTAAAATCATCTGTAGTCATATGAAAAAAATACTCTATATCATTATTAACGAGAGAAATGCCAATTAAGACAACTATGAGTTACCACTACACACTTCTCAGATTGGCTAAAAAGACAGAAAAATATAATGGTTAATGTTGGAGGGGATATGGGAAAACTGGTACATTGTTGGTGGAGTTGTGAATTGACCCTATCATTCTGGAGAGCAATTTGGACCTGTTCCCAAATAGCTATCAAATTTTGTATACCCTTTGATCCAGCAGTCTCTGCTGGACTGTATCCCAAAGAGATCATAAAAAAGGGAAAAGAACCTACATGTACAAAAATGTTTATAACAGCCCTTTTTGTAGGGACAAGAAAATGGAAACTAAGTGGATGCCTATCAGTTGTAGAAAAGCGGAATAAGTTATGGTATATGAATGTTAAGGAATATTATTATTTTATAAGAAGTAATCACCAAGATGATTTCAGAAAGCCTGGAGAGACTTACATGAATTGTTGCTAGGTGATGTAAATAGAACCAGGAGAACATTGTACACAACAACAGCAAGATTATATGATGATCAATTCAATGGCTCTTTTCAATAATGAAGTGATTCAGGCTAGTTCCAATGGTCTTGTAATAGAGAGACCCATCTGCTCCCACAGAGAGGATTATGGGGACTGAGTGGGGATCACCACATGGTATTTTCACTTTTTTTATTGTTGTTTGCTTGCATTTTGTTTCCTTTCTCATTTTTTTCCTCTTTAATCTTATTTTTTCTTGTGTAGCATGATAATTGTGGGAATATGTATAGAAAAACTGCATATGTTTAACATATAGGATTACTTGTCATCTAGGGGAAGGAATAGGGAGAAGGAATGGAAAAAAATTTGGAACACAAGAGTTTTTGCGAAAGTGAATGTTGAAAATCATTTATGCATGTATTTTGAAAATAAAAAGCTTTAATCAAAAAAAAAGATAATTTCTTGAAAGAATGTGAAGGCTTTTTTTTTCTGATAATGGCTTTCAGGTAAACCAATAATTTTAAAATTGTCTCTCCTGGATCTATTTCCAGTGAGATATTTCACTTTTTACCCTGTTTTTTCACTTTTTTGGTTTTGCTTTATTATATCTTGATTTATCATAAAGTCATTAGTTTCCATTTGCTCAAATCTAATTTTTAAGGAATTATTTTCCTCAGTGAGCTTTTGTACCTCCTTTCCCATTTAACCAATTTTGCTTTTTTTTTTTTTTTTTT
>JAJPUD010006932.1:100445-118378 GCA_023553655.1 Myrmecobius fasciatus
TTTTTTTTTTTTTTTTTTTTTGCTTTTTTTTGCTGAGGCAATTGGGGTTAAGTGACTTGCCCAGGGTCACACAGCTGGGAAGTGTCTGAGACCAGATTTGAACTCAGGTCCTCCTGACTTCAGGGCTGGTGCTCTATCCACTGCGCCACCTAGCTGCCCCCCAATTTTGCTTTTTAAGGCATTCTTCTCATATTTCCTTTTGCACCACTCTCAATTCTCTTCCTAATTTTCCCTTTCTTTCTTACTCAATTTTCAAAATCCCTTTTTAGTTCTTCCTTAGCCTGCGACCAATTCTTATTTTTCTTGGAGGCTTTGGATGTAGGAACTCTGACTTTGTTTTCTTCTTCTGAGTATATGTTTTGAATTTCCTTGTTACCATAGGAACATTCTATGGTTGGAAATTTTTTTTTGTTGTTTGCTCACTTTTTTAGTCTATTACTCGGCTTTTAACTCTTCCTTAAAGTCGGGTTCTGTTTCCAGGGTGCAGGATACACTGTCCCAAGCTTCAGGAGTTTTGTGCAGCTGTTTTCAGAGCTCCTGACCACAAGCACTCTTTTCTACCTTGAAACTTGAAAGTGTCTCTACCCCTTGGCTAAAGCATTATAAAGCAACAGCATTCTTCCTCAGTGCTAATAAAGAGACCTCCTGTGAGCTGAAGCATCAGAAAGCAAACCCACTCTCATCCATCATTTCTTGTCTTTGGAGTCTCCGGGCTGGGAGATCTGAAAACCACCAATTTTGGCACTGATTCAGAAGTCCCTAGACCCGCTACTGCTTTGCTGGCGTGGGGCAGGGGCTGGGGCTATGGCTAACATGTTGTACTTTCACCCCTGCTGCCACAGACCTTTCCTGCTGACCTTCAAAGTTGTCTCAGACTGGAAAATGTTCTACCCCATCTTTTGGAATGTTCTGATGTTCTACAATTTGTTTAGAGTCATTATTTACATTATTTACCCTTTTTCATTTCTGCACATTCATTAAGTGCATTTTGTTGACTGACTGCATAGACCTAATTGTGGATTTATGTGGGACAAATTAAAATGCCACTGTAGTTATGTGTCAGGATTTGCAACTGTCCAAAAAGTTTGGAATTTGTGTCTGGTTTTGAGGGTCTCACTTAGGGCAGACACTAAGGGAACTTGGGAAGGTCTACTTGCAGAAGGCAAGATTAGGGATGAGTATTAAGGAAACCAGGGAAGCCAACAGGCAGAGGTGAATAGGAAGCATAATCAGCCTCTGCAAAGGGATGGCTAACTAAGCCAGAGTAGCTATTTTATGGACTGTGTGAGCAGGAATAAAAATGACAGAAATTAAAAAGGTAGGAAGGGATCAGGTTGTGAAGAGTTTTCAATGCCAGAGGAGTTTATATCTGATCATAAAAGTAACAAGGAACCACTGGATTTTATTATAGACAGGTCTTGACTTTAAGAAAATCCCTTTGACAGATGAGTGGAAGATGGATTTGAGGGAGAAAAAAAGAGTCAGGCAGATCAAATAGAAGCTAATTGCAATAGTGCAGTTAAGAGAGGGATGAGGATGGGACGGAGCCAAGATGACAAATTAGATGCAACCTAGCTGAACTCTCAACATTCCCTTCCAAACAACTTTAAAATAATGCCTTAAATCAAATTTTGGATGGGTGCAGCTGGCACTGATTGGCAACTCTATTGCCCCTCTGCAGTTCTGGGTCACAGTTCTGAGGCAGAGAAGAGTAAAAGAGCCAGTCACAAGGGAGCAGATGGCTTGGTCGCAACGTTAAGACAAGGAGAGCACTGATTTTTGTGGTTGCAGGAAGGGATAGGGGAATACAGGTACCATACCTCTCCCCAGATCACACCACCCTGGAAGCATCAAAATCTTGAAGACCCTTCAGAACCAGCCCTGAAAAAAAAAGCCTAAAACTTGGAAAATGTCTCCTCACCCCTAGGTGAGCAGAGCCCAACTTTAGAAAAAAGTTCAAAGTCAAGAAATAGGCTGGAAAATGAATAAATAACAACAATAGCAAAGAATTTGACTATGAAAAAGTACAATGTGGTAGGAGAGATCAAGACATAAACTCGGAAGAAAATCACAATGTGAAAACAGCTACAAAAAAACCTTGAGGAAAAATACATATTGGACCCAAGCCTAACAATAATTCCAGGAAGAGCAACAGAGGAAAAATTGGAAAAAGAAATGAGAGTGGTGCAAGAAAATTATGAATAGAGAATTAATGGCTTGTTAAAAGAGGCACACACAAAAAATACTGAAGAAAATAATACTTTAAAAATAGAATTGACCCAATGATAAAAAGAGACACAAAAATCACTGAAGAACAGAAATCCTTAGGAAACAGAATTGGCCAAACAGAAAAAAGAGGTACAAAAATTCACCCCCAGGATGGGGGTAGAGGGGTGAGGAGTGTCCAAAAATATGTCAAGACATATGAACTGGTACAAAATGAAGTGAAAAGAATCCAGATATAATTGTGCATAATAACACAATATTGTAATGATCAACTATGAAAAACTTGACTATTCTGATCGTTATAATGTTCTAAGACTATTCTAAGAATCATGATGAAAAAAATTATATCCACTTCCAGAGAGATAACTGATGAATTAAGTATAAATTGAAATATTTTTTCACTCTCTATTTTTTTGCTTTTAAAAAAAATGTGGCTAACATGGGAATGTGTTTTGTCTTGTTTCATATTTATAATTGATAACATATTGCTTGCCTTCCCAGGATGTGGAGGGGAGGGAGGGAGAAAGGTAGAGAAAGAGAATTTGGAACTCAAAATTTTAGAAGAAAAAAATTTTAAAATAAATAATATTTTAAAAAAATAAATAAATAAGAGGGAATAAGGGCCTGAACTAGGGTGGTTGTATCAGTAGGAAAAATGGAATATATTCACTATATGGTGCAAAAATAAGGAAATGATTTGACAGGGGAATAACTACATGGGGTGAAAGGAAGACAGGAGTCAAGGATGACACCATGGTTGACAGTCTGAATTACTGAGAAGATGGTAGTGTCTTCAATAGTAATAAAGAAAATTTGGAAGAGAGGATTTGGGTGAAAAGATGAATTCTGTTTTGGATATTATTGAATTTGAGTTGCCTACACATACTAGATTCAGTTAGGACTGAAAATCTATCTATAAAAATAATCAAAAGTCTGCAAAATTAAACAAAAAAACAACCCTACTAGTCCCTGTGGGGGGAAATGCGTCTGTCTTCAAGTTATGTTGATAAGAAAAGATTTCCTAAAATGAACCTCTTTAACAGTAAAAACACAACATACAACAATACAAGGGGTAAATTACTGCAATTTCTAACAGGCTTCTTAGAAAAACAGCTTGTCAAACAATAGCACACAAGAATTCAACTGTCAAATTCAGATTTCTCACTAAAAAAATGTACATAGTAGAGAGACTGGAAATCATAAAATTAAACTTTTCAATTATTTTTGTTCTCACTTATAGCTCAGGAAGACATAGAGATGAAAGTCTCTAGACTTTTCCCTCCTCTAAGGTACTTTTATATTAGAGGAGATGAAACAGATAAATTGATAGATTTAAAGATTGACATCCAGAAATCACACCCACTTCATGGATTAACTATATTTTATTTGGTTTTACTGTGATCATACTAACTCATATTTGTGCCGGGTATCACTAGTAAATGTTTAACATCCAATTTCCCTCCAAAAAAATTATATAAGAAATACATTTAAGTTTAATCTGAATTATTAACATTGTCTCCATCACTTTCCTAAGTTAGAGACAATCAATAAAACAATAAAGCAAGTTCTGATTTGTAGTTTTTTCCAACTTCAGAGAGAGAGAGAGAGATGAAAAGAACTAAAAACTAAAATACATAGACTCAGAACTGGTATAACACCATTAGCAAACAGTGTCTTCAGGTGGTACTCAATTGCCTATTGGTAGAATAAGAAGAGATGAAAGAATAAAACCAAGAAGGGAAAGCTGTAGTAAATATTAAGAGGGAGGAATGGACGTTGATAAGGACATGGCATGAAGTATGTTGGGAAATATTATGGAGACTAAGTCTTCTTTCCTAATGGAATATTTGCTTTGAGATCCTAGAATTACTTCACAAGCCCCTGTTTTTAGAAGAAGGTCCAGCTTTTCCTCCCCCTTCTTACCCCCAACTCAGATCTGGTCTTCAGAGCTGGGGAAATTGAAAGCAAAAAGGTGATGGCCAAGCATTAGCTAGGCAAAGGCTTCAGAGATTTTTATGACCCTTCTCCTCCCAAAAAGGGGAGCTCACACAGCCTCAGGACAAAGCCCCAAACACATCTCTCCTCTGATTGGATCACAGATTTCCTTTTCCTTAGTACATTTTCTGCTTGGAGATTCCATTCCTGCTTATGGATAACCAAGGAGGTGGTCATGGCTAACATTGGAGACAACCTATGAATTTGAAAGGTCTGCAGATTCTGGAGCCTTTGGTCAGAACTGGTTGTCAGCAGAGGAAGTTTCTGAACCAAAAAGAGTAACTACTGACAGAAGGAGGAGCTCAATCCCCTAACCAAGACTGACAAAAAAATTCCTGGGAGTGAGAGATTATTTATTATTATTGTTGTTGTTGTTGTTATTCAATAACCCAGCAAATTATAAAATGTCTTGATATAATAAGTATCTGTCAGGAAAATATAACAGTACTCATATGCTACTATATCCTGATTCAAGTCTTTTGTCAACATACATTTATGGGTTCTGTGTTTTGTTAAGCATTTCTTTTGTGTAAAGTAAATAAATAGCTGTTCTATACTTGGTCTACATTGTTTTGGGGAGACCTTAGGAGTAAGTTAAAAGTCTAAGTTTTAGGTAATTTTCCCCTGAAGTTCTGGGATGAAGGTGTAAAAATCTAAAGATTGGGGGGAAAAAAAGCATCTGACCCTTTTTAAGGTTATGAGAGTATACATTTAGACATGAAAGTTTTACTGGACACTGAGTCCAGCCCTATTAATTTGCATCTGATGAAACTGTTCTCTCAGAGGTTAAACTATGTTCACACAACTAGTGTTTGAGACAGGATTTGAATTCAGTTCTTCCTTGCTTCAACTCTAGTACTCAATGCTCTGTTCCATGCTGTATATCAATATACCATTTTTTTAAATGGTCAGCTTCCACCAAGAATGAACTTGGTCTCTATGTGGGGGGTACTGGCTGACAAAAGTTCCTTAGAAGAAAGGAAGAGATCATATTGCTCCAATAACTTCATGGGACAGGCTCCGATTCAGTGCTCACATGTACACACTGAAACACACATAAAAATACCCACAAGTGGCAACTGAATACAATTCTGTAAATCCCATAGACAGATATGGCCTTAATAAAAAAAAATATCCAGCCTATGACTAATCTTGTTAGATGAGCTGATTGAAAGGAGTTATATCAATGTAGTCTATCACAATTATAAAATGTTGTGTATATTATACTGTATATGATGATTTCTATTTACCATAAACCATCTCCCTGTGTGCATTCTTGGTAAGAATTCTGGTCATGGAAGTAGCAGAGATTTGGGTTCAAAATAAAACATCCCCCATTTACCAATTACATGGACAAGTCAGCCAACTACTTAGTTTCAATTTCCTTATCTGTAAGATAGCAATAAAAATTCCCATAGTGCTTACCTCATAGAGCTAGAAGGATAAAGATATATAGAGATAAAAACAAACTGATGATAAAATTTGCATATCAAAAAATATAGTTATATTGTCCATATATTCATCTATATCAGGTACATTATTGATATGTAGGGTTTCCCAAAATTTTTAGTGGTTTTATGTTTTAGTAGCTTAAGATTTCTGGAACACTCTATTACATAAACACTTAGGCCCTGATTTGTGTGAATAATAAACCCCCTAAAGTGGTCACATGTATTCAGGTGCACTCTATTTGAACTCATGTAGAATGTGGTCATTGGTCTAGGAAAAATGCGATTCAAATCAATTAAAGTGATCATTTTAGGGATTAGAGGACAAAACATAATGCTTTAAAGTTTGCAAAAATAATTATCTATCTATCCACATATCAGTTTGTTGTAGTGTTTTGTTTTTGTTTTTTTTTTCAGTCTTGACTTGTAATTCCACAGGTGCAGGGACCTTCTGGTGAAGGAACTCCATCTGAGGATGTGTCTCTTTAACTGTTCTACAACTGGGAGTTACCTGAAGCACTGAGAGGTTCAGTGATTTGGCCAAGCTTAGTATGTGTCAGAATTGAGACTTGAACCCAAAGATTTTGACATGGGGACTAGATTATTCATACTGTTTCTCATATGTCAGTCATTATCACTATTATTATTAAATCTCTAAGGTTCTGGGGTCACTCAAAAAAAAAAAAGGTAGGGAGGATTATTGAATCAGTTGTTAGCCATCCAACCTTTCCAGGTTATCCACATATATGTTCTGAAACCTGAGACTCAGTGACCAGTCCTGCTTCTGATACTTAGGAAGCACCTAGGAACATATAGGGGTACCCTTATTTCATTAAGTATACCTGACCGTCCCATACCTAGTCCCAAGTAAACCATTAGAAACTGTCCAAATTTTCCTCTTTTCCCTTAAAATAGAAATCAGATAAGCCCCTGATTACTTGTTTGTCCACCTCCTAGTGAAATTAGTGGTCAAAGAATTTAGTTTTTGCTTTGGGATATAGGATAAATTGTTACCTAGAAAGGGAATGTTGCTGTCTTAATTAAATTGGCCTTAATAGTGATCATTTCACTAGGCCAATGATAACCTAATTTCTTACTTTCATCCCTAAGGCAGAGTTCTATTGTTCCTAAATTCTCTTTCAAGTGTTATTTCATTCCACTCTTAAAATAGTGTACCTTTGAAACAAAAATTAAAACCAAATATTGTAGTACAAAAAGTCTTATTTATTAAATATATTGCTATAAGAAAGGGCTCAATGGATAACAGTTTTACCCCTTCTAAAAGGAACAACCAGCCTAGAACTAGGCACAAAGCTAATTATATTAGGTGATTAGCCAAATTAGAAAGGGAACCAATTTAACAATCAACGAATGGAGAATGATTGACAGAGCATGGCCATCTATCCATGATTCTTAATCCCATCTCTCTCTCCCTCTTTTTAGCTCAGTGTTTCCTAAACATCATCATGATGTCTTCTCTAAAGACCTCCATATGTCTTTCCTGAGCAGATCTGCCTTCTCCCTTTCCCTGATATAATTGTTTTTTACTACATGTTCCTCTTGTAATTCTACTGACCCTGTGTTCTGTAGTTCCTAATCTAAGTGACCCACTAAACCAAGCAGTCAATTTACAAAATTTTGCTGGATCTCTCACTCTCTTGTTCTCTTTTTCAATGTCCACTTGATGTTCCCAAATAACAAATGCATCCTTTTCAAATCAATGCAATTGCAAAATTAATTGCAAAATAATGCGATAAAATTTACATTCAGTAATGTATAATGGAAAGAGAAATTCAAAATTAAATAGAAACTAAATAGTTTAATCCTAAAACACACTCTCCAACTTGCCAGCATTGATTTTCATTAGTTTTAATTGCTTTATGGTAGTCTTGACAAAATAATTAGTATGAAAATGTTTTCATAATTGCACATGTATAACCTATATTTGATTGCTTAATGTCTCAGGGAGTAGGGAAGGGAAGGACGGAATTTGGAACTCAAAATTTTAAATAAAAATATTTTAAAATGGGGGTGGGTTATACACTTTAAAAGAGAGTACAAAAGGAGAGATCAAACCAGAAACCTTAACTATAGAGAAAAGCGCCCATTATACTGGAAATGGCAACCAACAAGGTCAAACTTCCCCCTGGGGAAGTAGAGCAATAATAGTGACAATCTTTAAAAAAAAAATTCAAAATGTCATGCACCTGCTTACAATGTCTATGTTTTATAAATTAGGAGAAAAACAAAACACTCCTATGACCTGGGCTAGACCAATGAAATATGATAATCTATCACGTGCTCAGACCTGTAAAAGACACCGAATTTAAAAATTACTCCTCCCTTCAAGAAGCTTATAATATAATTGTCAAAACCAATGCAAATTTTTTTAAAAAAGGAGTGAAACAGTATGTAATCAAGT
This sequence comes from Myrmecobius fasciatus, assembly GCA_023553655.1. NCBI lineage: Eukaryota > Metazoa > Chordata > Mammalia > Dasyuromorphia > Myrmecobiidae > Myrmecobius > Myrmecobius fasciatus. The sequence goes on from JAJPUD010006932.1 coordinate 108,537, forward strand.
GCCAGATTGTTTGGTACAGATTATAAATGTTATAAAAACACAGAGAAAAGAAAATCAATGAGTAAATATTCTATTAAGGGGAAGGCTTATTAGAGTAAGCCAGATGTGATCTGGATAGCATTTCGATAGACAGGGAAAAAAAAGGAAGAATATTCTAAGCATGGATAAAGATACTGAAGACAGAGTGAATGCTGTCCATGTGGGGCAGTAAATATGTTGGCTTGAGTAGAAACAAATGGATGGAGGAAATAGGATGCGATGAAAGTAAGAGAGAGAAAGCTAGCCTTGGAGTCAGAAAAACTGAGGTTCTAGGACTTCCTCTGATATATTAGCTGCATAATCATGAGTCCTTTACCCTTTCTGCACCCAAAGCACTTAAAGTATAGACAGTTGTTAAACTTCATTAGTACAAGGGGAGAGTTTCCATTCTGGAATTTTCCTACATAGATGAAATCACAGGTCTGGACAACTGACAAAAATGATTTGAACATGGTGTGTCTTTTTAATACCAATATTCTTCTGATGATATTGTATGGCTGAGTCATGTAAAATTACAGTCGCTGAAGAAATGAATTTGAAAATCACTCACAGGTAGAGGTGTGCTGGAGCCAGCATAAAACCCCTTCATAAGAACCAATTGCTAAATTTTCAGTGAGTTTTTATACTTCAGAAATCATCAAACCTGTGAACCAGGGCTTCTTTTATTGTTTTCTTGATTTCTAGACTTAAGAAAATGATAGAAAAATATTAATAAGGCAGGTTAAATTTAAAAGTACAACTTGCACACACTTGGGAAGAGGAAGAAAAAGGGAAAAGATCCAGATGTTAAACATTTGCCAGCAATGATAAGTGATAAGTGTAAAAAAAAAAAAAAAAAGGTTGCAATACATTACAAAGAAAGAAATATGAAGAAGTGAAAGAGAGGAAGTAAGGATGACATCAAAGAAATATAATGTATGTATGAAAAAGGTGAGCTGGTCAAATGATAAAGTAAGAAAGTTCATATATTCCATTGGGATACCCATAGATACTGGGAAAAATATATGAAGACCCCAGCACATTGGGTCAATGTCCTATCATGAATTTACAGTAAGACATGGACAAAAATCACACAAGATGAATACATACCAGTGGCTTAAGTTTGTATACTTGGAAGTAATATCATCAATAAGATTACCATCAGGGTATTGAATTTTGTACTTAATAAATATTTGATTGATAATTTTTCTCAAATTTTTTCTTTAAAAAATTATAGACGACAAAAATCAACAAACATGAACAATCCCATAGACAAGAGAACAACAAAAAGATAATACATGTAATAAATTTGGGAATTATTCTCTCAACTCCCACCAGCAGATTGGATTCCATAGCAAAGATATTGCTCCCCTCAAAGTTCTAAGGGTAAACCCTAAGAATCAGGAGTGTCTTTCTCTGACACTGTTGGTCATGAGTTCCCATACGATATGTGCTAATGTTACTGATAGCCCTGCAGAGAAGCCTTCACAACAAGAGGTCTTGGAACTTGGTGGAATCAAATTTAAGGATTGTGTAAAGCTATCAATTTAATTCTCTTATCCCCAGACTGAGATGTTGCAAGGGAGAATTAGGTTTATAGCCCTAGGTGTTGGGGTTGTATGTTTGTTCTTGCTATACTTTTGATGTAAATATTCCTTTGAGAGAGCTAAACTTGGGGCAACTAGGTGGTGCAGGGGATAGAGCACCAACCCTGAAGTCAGGAGGACCTGAGTTCTAATCTGGTCTTAGACACTTAGCACTTCCTAGCTGTGTGACCCTGGACAAGTCACTTAACCCCAATTGCCTCAGCGAAAGAAAAAAAGAAAGAAGAGAGAGCTAAACTTACTATTAAATAGTTAAATAGAACTGGAGGGCAGGGAATTCCTAAAATCAGTCAAATATATATGTACATATATATATATATATATATATATTGCCTTTGTGTCAAGTGCTGTATTGAGCTGGAGATATAATACAAGCAAAAAGAAAGACAATCTATGGGTTCAAAGTTCTGTACTAAGCTGGAGATACAATAGAAGCAAAAAGACAGTCTATGGGTTCAATCAAACGGGGGAAGACCTCAGACAAAAGTAACCTGAAAAAGGGAGAAAGGGAAACTAGAAATTAAAAGGTTGCAAGGACATGATATTCATGGAATTTATACCAAGTAGAGCAGCTGATGGTAAATCAAGTTAACTGGAAAATTCTGAGCTCTCTAAAAAGGGAGCCCTTGGGTCATCACTGCCTTCCAGAGGAAGGCTTGTGTATCAAAATTGAATCAATCTCGAAGATGATGAAATTTTAGGTGATAAACTTATCTTGGAAGAGACATGGGACTGGAATGCAAGGAATCCCTAAAATTGGGGGAATATCACTGATGGGGGTTTGAGCCAATGGCAGAGAGACTAGACAGTCCCATACATCTTAATTGAAGAAGGCAGGGTGTATGTAAAATCTAACATACTTGGCCTTCAAGCAGAGTGGGCCAGAGTAAGTACCATTTACTTATATATTAAACACTGTAGTATTTAGACTTCAGAAGGGGCTGAAGAACAGATGGTATGGTATTTGCTGCCTGACAACTCCAGGAGAAATGACAGGAACAGAACAGAGGTCTGTATACATTTGTCTATCTGATCAAAGCCTTTGATACTATCAGTTGGGAAGGCTTATGAAAAATTACATCAAAATGTGCTTTCCCCAAATTTCATCAGTATAGTACATCAATTTCACGATGGAATGCTTGCCTAGGTTCTTGGCAATGGACAATGTTCTTGAGATTTCCCAGTCACCAATGGAGTGAAATAAAGCTTTGGCTTGCTCCTGTACTTTTTAGTATAATGTTTTTAGCCATGTTGTCAAACACCTTCAATGAAAATAAATATGACATCAAAGTCAGGTACTGCACTGATGGTAAATTCTTTTTTCTTTATTAAAGCTTTTTATTTTCAAAATATATGCATGGACAATTCTTCAACATTAGCCCTTGCAAAACCTTTCGTTCCAATTTCCCCCTCCCCTTCCCTCACATCTTCCCCTAGATGGCAAGTAGTCCAATACATGTTAAACATGATAGAAGTATATGTTAAATCCAATATATGCATACATGTTTATACAATTATTGTGCCGCACAAGAAAAATCAAATCAAAGCAGTTAAAAAAAAAGATAGAAGCAAAATAAAATGCAAACAAACAACAAAAAGAGTGAAAATGCTATGTTGTGAACTACACTCAGTTCCCACCGGCCTCTCTCTGGGTATAGATGGCTCTCTTCATCACTGAACAATTAGAACTGGTTTGAATCATCTCATTTGATGGCAAATCCTTCAAACTGGCAAGGCTACAAGCCAAAACTAAAGTGGAAGGAGTGTTGGTACATGATTTTTTATTTGCAGATGATTATAAATCTGCAATGTAGCCTCTGAAACTGAGATGTAACAAAGTTTGAATTGATTCTCTGCTGCTTTTGCTAATTTTGCCCTAACAATTAACACCAAGAAAACATAGGTAAATCCATAAGCCAGCACCACATTATCTATATGTGGAACCATTTTTTTTACCACAAATAGAGAAGTTTTGAATGCTATGGATAAGTTCACTTATCTTAGCAGTATATTTTCCAGGCATATACACAGTGATCATGAGATTGACACATACACACAGACAGAGCTAGCTCAGACATAGAGCTAGTGTTTGGGAGGCACCAAAGGAAAATGTGGGAGAGGAGAGGTATTAAACTAACAAACTGAAAGTCTATAGAACTGTTGTGCTGATGTCATTGTTGTGTGCCTGTGAAATCTGGACAGGCTACCATTGCCATGCCAGGAAATTGAATTGCTTCTGTTTGAATTCTCTTGGAAGGATTCTGAAAAATCACCTGGCAGGTCCAAGAAAAAGGAATGAGGTCCTTTCTTGAATTAAATTTTCAAGCATTCAAACTCTACTGTAAAGAGTGCAACTCCATTGGACTGGCCACATTGTTCAAATGCCAAATGTACACTAGCCAAAAAGACTTATTTTATGGAGAATTCACACAGGACAAGAGCTCACAAGGTGGTCAGAAAAAGCAATACAAGGGCACTTTCAAGGTCTCTCTTAAGAACTTTAGAATTGATTGTATGACATGGGAGACACAAGACCACCCAGCATGGCATGCTGTGGTGATGTTATTTTGTTCCTCCTCTTCTAGAACAAAGGATAATCACCACCACCAAATACTGTATTACCAACATGGTCCAGCTTGTTTTTATCATCTTCTTAACTTCATTTTGCTCTCTTCTGAGTATTTTTGAAAAAGTTTCATTTATATATATTCTATTCTTTTTTTCTTTGCAACTTTATCACTAGCCACTACTCACTCCAACTCTCCCTCCAAATAATAAAAGTCCTCCTGTAAAACAAATAAGCATAATCAAGCAAAATAATGATGATTGTTGGTGAAGGTAGTGATTATGATGAAAACAGGAAAGATTAGAAGGATGTAAAATGAATTGAGGGTTGAGAAGACTCTGGAGTCAGAAAGGCAAGGTAGGAGAGTGTCAATGGGTAGGAAAGATAGCTATCAGATATTCAAAGGGAAAAACTGACTGGGATATGGTGATTCACTGCATATAAGAGACAGAAAAGGATAAGTCAATGATCACTCTAAGTCTAGATATCTCAGATAATGATGAAACAGAAAGGACAACTGGGGGAAGTGGTGAGATCAGTTTTGAATATATTGGATTTGAAATATGGTTGAAACATCCAAGAAGAAAGAGCTCAAAGGGACTTGAAGATGGGACCTAGAGGTCAGGTGAGATAGGTGTAGAGATAGGTTTTTGGAAGTGACCAGGAGGGAGGAAATAATTGAAACGATGATCTTGGTTAAGTTTTTAATCAGTCATCAAGAATTAAAGTGCTTCATATCTGGCATTGGGGATATTATAAATCAATCAACGAGTATTTATTAAGAGTTTCACTACGTACCTGGTGGTCCACACCCTTAGAATCTGACACTATTGGAACAGTGATGAGAGAATAAGTATATACACTTTCTCTCTCTCTCTCTCTCTCTCTCTCTCTATATATATATATATATATCACATATGTAAATATATAAATGTGTGTAGGTATGTATCTATGCATATAAGTGCATTCACATGCACACATGCATATATGTACATATGAAATACATATACAGATAATTTTGGGGAGGAGAGTGGTAGCAATTTGGAAGATAAGAAAAGACTTCACATGGTACTTGGGTTAAATATTGGAGGAAAGAGGTTGGTTCATTGGTTGGTTGTTGTCCTTCCTTCTCTAAGAGGACCAAAATGACATTATTATGTTATAATTGAGCTACAGTGTGTATAACTGTGGCTGATCAGACCAATTTGAGTTAGGAACACTCTGCCACACAGGTCTGACACAGATAGTCCCTATGAACAACTTGGGTGGGTGGGGGGGAAGGTGGTAGCTAAATAGTATAGTGGATAGCAAACTGGCTCTCAAATTACAGGACTTGAGTTCAAATTCAGGCTCAGACACAACACTTATTAGCTGTGTGACCCTGGGCAAGTCATTAGTCCCAACTGTTTCACCAAAAAAAAAAAATCAAAAAAAAACCCAACACCCACCCCCCTGATTTGGGGTAGTTTTCTAATTTTGCACATCTCACATTTCTTTTGGGTTAATTCAATACTGCTTTGCTCACAGAACACAGCACCTTCTCTGATGAGGGGACACAATGCTGAGCAGTGCTGTGCCAGTGTCTCCCATGTCATACAATCTATTCTAAAGTTAAGAGAGGGAGCAGGTAGGTGGTGCAGTGGATAGAGCACCAGCCCTGAAGTCAGGAGGACTTGAGTTCAAATTTGATCTCAGACACTTAACATTCCCTAGCTGTGTGACCCTGGCAAGTCACAACCTCAATTGCCTCAGCAAAAAGCAAAAAAAAATTATAAATAAATAAATAAAGTTAAGAGAGAAGGCTACTCTCAAATTGGAGGAAACAAGATTGTAAGAGGAAGAGGTGAGGGGGAAAAAAGTCTTTGAGGCATGGGAAGATAGTCTGTGCAAAAGTTGATGGAGTGTTGGGTGGAAGAAACAATTAAGCAGCCAGTTTGGTTGGTCTGGAGAATATGAGAAGGTGAATAATGTATAAGGCTGGAAGAGTGAATTGCAGTCAGATTGTAAAGGTATTTAAAAGTTATTGGAAAGATCCCTCTCAGAATAGAGTATAAACAAGAGAGCAAAGGATCTGAGACTATAAAGATAATCTCAGAAGACTGAAGGAACAAAGAATACAAATGAATGAGAGGTCCAATTGGGAGAACTAGAAAATGAATCAGGAATGCATTGTCTTGGAGGCCAAGAGAGACAACTGCAAGGTTTTCAGTGTCATAACTTGTAGAATAACAGAAAAGGATACTAGATTTAACAAAAAGGTCTTTGGGAATTAATTTCAGTACAATGGTAAGAATAAAAGAGGAATGGCAAAGTGAAGAGTGAATAGGGTGGTAAGGACAACTTTAGGAAAGTTGGTTGAAAAGGGTGAGAAGCAAATAGGTCTAGAGGATGCAAACCATTCCTTAGAAAAGTTTTACAATGCAAAAGGGGAAAAGACTTAGGGACACCCTCATCTTACAGAAAACCAATTAGCAAGCATTTATTAATCACTCACAACAGTGGAGACAGCACATAGTTCTGGAAATATAACAACAATAACAACAACTAATATTTATTATTTTTTATTAAAAGCTTTTTATTTACAAAACATATGAGTGATTTTTCTACATTGACCTTTGCAAAACTTTTTTTTTGTTGTTGTTCCGAGTTTTTCCCCTCCTTCCCCCCATCCCCCACCCCTAGATGACAGGTAATCTAATACATGCTAAATATGTTAAATTATATGACAAATCCAATATACGTATACATATCTATACAGTTATCTTACTGCAACAACTAATATTTATATAGCACTTCCAAGGTTTGCAAAGGGCTTTGCAAATACTGTTTGATTCTCACAAATCTGAGGGCAGAAGCTATGCTTATCTCAGCTAGGTCTTATCCCAGCTAATTCATTAAGTGCCTAAGACCACATTTGAACTCGGGCTTTCCTGATGTCAGGTCCACCACTGGTGGACTTTGCTACCCTTAGTGGCAAAAGTGAAACTGTTGCCAGCCTAAAGAAGTTTACATTCTGAATATATACATATATATGTATATATATGGAATTATGGAATTCTTCTCTTTGGAAGAGATCAAAATCCACACTTCTGTGGAATAGGAGAAAGTAGCTGATCTATTGAATCTCTTTGGGGATCTTCAGGTTTCCAACTTCAAGAGAAAAGATGAAGCCCATCCCACTTCAGGTTGCTGAAGGAAGAAAAAGGATCTTAGGAAGAAGCCTACTTGTAGGAGGGTGATCATGTCTATAGATTCACCATTTGCTACACTGAAGACATAAGTGAATTTCTCTTTGGGAAATCTAGAACTCTTTCTCCTGATTGAACTGGCATATCTCCCAATGGAAGAGCTATTTGTTTTGCGATGGACGTCAATAAATGTGGGTCTACGATGAAACTGGTATTTGGATGGAAGGAACTCAAGCCCTGGATATAAAGTTTGGGGCTTTCCCCCTTAAGTAACAGCTATCAGGAATTTAGCTTCAATCTGAAAAGTACATTCCTTAGACCAGGGTTTCTTAAACTTTTTCCATTTTTGACTCTTTTTCACCTGAGAAATTTTTACTCAATCCCAGGTATATAAGTATCTAAAATAGTCTTATAAATACAATATTTAGTGATAATAAATCATAAAGAAATTTATTTTAAAACAATTTTGGATATACATATAATTTTAACATTTATTAAAGATGAAAGCAAATTTGCATATTAATGAGATGATGTGCTTGTTTATTTCTACATAAAGAATTAAATCTTGGTAGAATATTTTATACCTTTTACATTGGCAGTTTTTTTTTCCTCTGGACCTTCATATTCAGTTATAATACCCCATATCAGGTCTCAAACCAGCTTAGGAAGCTTTGCCTTAGATTAGCATTTAAGGGAGCAGGTAAAATATAATTCTATCCCATATACCTGTCTCAATGAGAAGAGCAGAGTGGTGGTCATCCTCTGGCAGCAAATTCCTCCTGGTTAGAACTGAAATATCCCATGGAGGCAGAAAAATCGAATTATATTTATTCTAGTTTCCCTTTCATACACACACACACACACACACACACACACTTCATCCTCCTTATAAATGTGGGAGTCAGCCATATTAAAGAATATACACAAAATAAATATAAGGTAATTTTGGGAGCCTAAGCATGAGCAGCTGGTTCCTCAATTCTGGGATCCAAGATGAGGAGCGGCTTGTCCTGAAGATGGGATGAATTCCAATTTAAAAGAAAACCAGGGATTTCAAGTGGTGGGAAGGAGGAGGGAAAGAGCCATTAACTGTTAAAAAATTACATCCGGAAGTCACCTTCGCAGCGATTCGAGCACTCTAGATCAGCTAGGATAAGACTAAACTAAATGCAGGGGTCAACTATTTAAACAGTTTCTATCATGAGGCCAATTTCACCCTCCAAAGTTAGATCATCACCTCCACCCGGTCCGAGAGATGCTGTCTGTTCGCCCCAGGTCAAGCCCAGCTGGTGGACAAAGCAGGCTTTCCATCTCAGAAGGGGCTTCCGAGTTTGGGCTCCGCAGGTTGCCCTAGACGAATCCCAGCGCTGGCGTGTGTGTATGTGAAATTTACCTGGTTCCACTACCAGGAAATTAGACCCGTGGGCGGGGAGGGAAAGCACGTGTCTCAAAGTGGATGAGCATCTTCTCTTTGGCTGAGGGTGCAAACTCCACCCAGGACGCCTCCAAAGTACCAGCACCCCACTCCAGCTGCTGTGACTGCATCTCGGCTTTTGAATGTTCCCGGGGTCCAGCGGAGAGCTCTGTTTCCAGAGATCCGTGTCCCTCCGCCGGGGTCAGTTGGCCAGAACTGCCCTAGAGTCCGCCGCTTTTCCTTGTGGGAAGAGACTAGAGAGGGAGGGAAGTGGGTACGGTATAATTGCCTTACTAAACCACTAGCTCGGAAGAATTCCCTCTTTCTACCGTTGTCTCGCCTCGCTAAGTGGCAAACAAACGCTATTTCACATCCCTAGCAAGCAGAGCCCAAGGGGTTAGCATTGTAAAAGCAGCAACCTCCTTCCCGCCTCCCTTCCCCCGTCGAAGCCTCTTCGGCTGCGCCCGGGGGCTCCGAAGCCGCTCGGCAAGTTCCGCCTCTGGAACCGCGAGGCGGGGCAATTCGGGCGTCTCCGGCAGAGTTCGGGCGTTTCCGTGCGCGGCCGCCGCTGCGCACTCGGCACTGGGCGGCGCTGGCTGGCTCCCTGGCTGCGGCTCCTCAGTCGGCGGCGGCTGCTGCTGCCTGTGGCCCGGGCGGCTGGGAGAAGCGGAGTGTTGGTGAGTGACGCGGCGGAGGTGTAGTTTGACGCGGTGTGTTACGTGGGGGAGAGAATAAAACTCCAGCGAGATCCGGGCCGCGAACGAAAGCAGTGACGGAGGAGCCAGTACCACCGGTAAGAGGAGCAGGAGGAGGAGGCAGGAGCCCGAGAGAGCCGGGGGGACGGAGGGGGGACGGGGAGGCGCCGGACACCCGCGCTCGGGGCCTTCCCCTCGCAGGAGGGGCCGCGTTAAAGATGGAGCCTCCGCCCGAGCCCGACCACATCGCCGCCGCTCTCAGCGAACAAAGAATAATGGCGGCGGACTGGAGCCAGCGGCGGCCGGGGCGGCAGCGACTCTGCCTGCAGCCAGCGGCGGCGCTCCTGGCGGGGGGCA
>JAJPUD010006933.1:0-41025 GCA_023553655.1 Myrmecobius fasciatus
CAAAGTATAATCATATTTCCTTTCTTTTTTATGACAAATTCTGGAATGAAGTCATCACTTTCCTTTCAAGATTATCACTATTATTATCCTCCCCCAAAGAAAGCACTTTGGTTTCTCTGACTTCCTCATATCCATTTTTTTCTTACCTTGCAATAAAATTCCATTAGAAAATTTATGCACATTTTTTTCAGATCATGACGGAATAAAAATAACATGCAATATAAGGCCAGGAGAAAATAGACCAAAAACCAATTGGAAACTAAATAATTTTATCCTAAAGAATGAATGGTTGAAACAGCAAATTACAGACACAATTACTAATTTCATTCAAGAGAATGACAATAATGAGACCACATCCCAAAATTTGTGGGATACAGCCAAAGCGGTAATAAGGGGAAATTTTATATCTCTAGATGCTTATTTGCATAAAATAGAAAAAGAGAAAATCAATGAATTGGGTTTGCAACTAAAAAAGCTAGAGAAAGAACAAATTAAAAACCCGCAATCAAATACCAAACTTGAAATCCTAAAAATAAAAGGAGAGATTAGTAAAATTGAAAGTAAAAAAACTATTGAATTAATACATAAAACTAAAAGTTGGTTTTATGAAAAAACCAACAAAATAGATAAACCTCTAGTTAATTTAATTAGAAAAAGGAAAGAGGAAAATCAAATTGTTAGTCTCAAAAATGAAAAGGGAGAACTTTCCACCAATGAAGAGGAAATTAGAGCAATAATCAGGAATTACGTTGCCCAGCTTTATGCAAATAAATTTGATAACCTAAGTGAAATGGAGGAATATCTACAAAAATATAGATTGCCCAGATTAACAGAAGAGGAAATAAATTACTTAAATAGTCCCATTTTAGAAAAAGAAATAGAACAAGTCATTAATCAGCTCCCTAAGAAAAAATCCCCAGGACCAGATGGATTTACATGTGAATCCTACCAAACATTTAAAGAACAATTAACTCCAATAGTATATAAACTATTCGAAAAAATAGGGAATGAAGGACTCCTACCAAACTCCTTTTATGATACAGACATGGTACTGATACCTAAACCAGGTAAAACAAAAACAGAGAAAGAAAATTATAGACCAATCTCCTTAATGAATATTGATGCAAAAATCTTAAATAAAATATTAGCAAGGAGATTACAGAAAATCATTCCCAGAATAATACACCATGACCAAGTAGGATTTACTAGGAATGCAGGGATGGTTCAATATTAGGAAAACTATTAACGTAATTGACTATATTAATAACCAAATTAACAAAAAACATATGATAATCTCAATAGATGCAGAAAAAGCATTTGATAAAATCCAACATCCATTCCTATTAAAAACATTAGAGAGTATAGGAATTAATGGACTTTTCCTTAAAATAGTCCGTAGCATCTATTTAATACCATCAGCTAGCATCATATGTAATGCTGATAAACTGGAACCATTCCCAATAAGATCAGGGGTGAAACAAGGTTGCCCACTATCACCATTACTGTTCAATATTGTATTAGAAATGCTAGCCTTGGCAATAAGACAAGAAAAAGAGATTAAAGGAATTAGAGTAGGTCATGAGGAAACCAAATTATCACTCTTTGCAGATGATATGATGGTCTACTTAGAGAACCCTAGAGAATCAACTAAAAAACTATTAGAATTAATCCACAACTTTAGCAAAGTTGCAGGATACAAAATAAATCCACATAAATCATCAGCATTTTTATACATCACCAACAAAATGCAACAGCAAGAGATACAAAGAGAAATTCCATTCAAAATAACTATCGATAGTATAAAATATTTGGGAATATATCTGCCAAGGGAAAGTCAGGATCTATATGAGCACAACTACAAAACACTCTCCACACAAATAAAGTCAGATCTAAACAATTGGAAAAACATCAAGTGTTCTTGGATAGGTCGAGTGAATATCATAAAGATGGCAATACTACCTAAACTAATCTATCTATTTAGTGCTATACCAATCAAACTCCCAAGAAATTATTTAACTGACCTAGAAAAAATAACAACAAAATTCATCTGGAAAAATAAAAGGTCAAGAATTTCAAGGGAATTAATGAAAAAAAATGCAAATGAGGGTGGCCTAGCTGCACCAGATCTAAAACTATATTATAAAGCAGTGTTCACCAAAACCATTTGGTACTGGATGAGAAATAGAGTAGTGGATCAGTGGAATAGGTTAGGTTCACAGGACAAAAAACTCAATGACAATAGTAATCTAGTGTTTGATAAACCCAAAGACCCCAGTTTTTGGGATAAAAACTCACTATTTGACAAAAACTGCTGGGATAATTGGAAACTAGTCTGGAAGAAATTAGGGATTGACCCACACCTAACACCATATACCAAGATAAGGTCAAAATGGATTCATGATCTAGGCATAAAGAATGATATTATAAACAAATTAGAGCAATGTAGGATGGTTTACCTCTCAGACCTGTGGAGGGGGAACGAATTTGTGACCAAAGAAGAACTAGAGGTCATCATTAATCACAAAATAGATAAGTTTGACTATATCAAGTTAAAAAGTTTTTGTACAAACAAAATGAATGCAGACAAGATTAGAAGGGTAGCAGTAAACCGGGAAAATATTTTTACATCCAAAGGTTCTGATAAAGGCCTCATTTCTAAAATATATAGAGAATTGACTCAAATATATAAGAATTCAAGCCATTCTCCAATGGAGAAATGGTCAAAAGATATGAACAGACAATTTTCAGACGAAGAAATTGAAACTATTTCCAGTCACATGAAAAGGTGCTCCAAGTCACTATTGATCAGAGAAATGCAAATTAAGACAACTCTGAGATACCACTACACACCTGTCAGATTGGCTAAAATGACAGGAAATGATAATGATAACTGTTGGAGGGGATGTGGGAAAACTGGGACACTGATACATTGTTGGTGGAACTGTGAACGGATCCAACCATTCTGGAGAGCAATTTGGAGCTATGCTCAAAAAGTTATCAAACTGTGCATACGCTTTGACCCAGCCGTGTTTCTACTGGGCCTATATCCCAAAGAGATTTTAAAGGAGGGAAAGGGACCCACATGTGCAAAAATGTTTGTGGCAGCCCTTTTTGTAATGGCAAGAAACTGGAAATTGAAAGGATGCCCATCAATTGGAGAATGGCTGAATAAATTACGGTATATGAATGTTATGGAATATTATTGTTCTGTAAGAAACGACCAATAGGAGGATTTCAGAGAGGCCTGGAGAGACTTGCATGAACTGATGCTGAGTGAAATCAGCAGAACCAGGAGAACATTATACACAGCAACAAGACTATACGATGATCAATTTTGATGGACATGTTTCTCTTCAACAATGATGTGATTCAAACCAGTTGTTCAGCGATGAAGATAGTCATATACATCCAGAGAGAAGCCTGTGGGAACTGAGAGTGAACCACAACACAGCATTTTAACGCTTTCTGTGAATATTTCCATGCATTTTGTTTTCCTTCTTACGTTGTTTTTTCTTCTTCTCTTTCTAGATCTGATGTTTCTTGTGCAGCAAGATAACTGTATAGATATGTATACATGTATTGTATTTGTCATATAATTTATCCTATTTAGCATGTATTAGATTACCTGTCATCTAGGGATGGGGGTGGGGGGAAGGAGGGGAAAATCTTGGGAAAAAAAAGTTTTTGCAAAGGTCAATGTTGAAAAATCACTCATATGTTTTGTAAATAAAAAGCTTTATATATATATATAAAAAGAAAAGGCAAATCTCAAGTAAAGAAGAGCTCAATTCCAATCCTGCTTTACACAGTCGCTCTGTGATACTGGACAAGTCATAACTTCTTTCAGCCTTAGTTTAATTATTTGTAAAATGAGGATAACTTGATTTTACAGTGTTTTTATGATCATCAAATGAGATAATATAAATTAAGAGCTTTGTAATCCTTGATGTGCTATATTGTTTTAGCTTTTATTACTAAAATTGATCAATTTATTATCTGAAAATTCTTTTGAGCTTCAATTATTCTAAGAGAGGTATCTCTATTCTAAAGCAAATATAAAACACTTCCCTCTGTCTGCCAGCATTGTTTCTTTCATGGTTACCAATTATATAATTATGAATATATGAAAATGAGGATGTTTGTGTTATTTTCATTATCATTTATAAAATTTCAAACATCAAATGATGTAAATTTTAAGAGAAAGCCAAACATGATTAATCCAGACCAAAATTTTATTTTCTATGATTCCATAAAGGGTTGTTACATTGCACTACTGACATGTTGAGCTTGCAATGTGCTAAAAACCTAGATCTTTCAGAACAGCAGTTGCATACTTTCCTCATCTTATTCTTATGAAATTGATTTTTTAGTTTTAAGTACAAGAATTTACATTTATTCCTAGTGAATTTCCTTTTAACAGATTCTACCCAATGACCTAATTGTCAAGATGCTGTGTATCCTTACTATCTATCACCCAATGTAGCGATATCTTCCCTAGTTTGGGGATAAATGAAAATTTTATAACATTTTTGCCTTTATCATAGTTTTTGATTAAAAAATATTAAACTGTACAGTGCCAATGACAGATTGCTGGAGGTATGAAAAGTCTTTCTGTCATTTTGAAATGGATCCATTAACAGCTACTTTCTTAATCTGGGCAGCCAACCAGTTTTGACTTCATCTGATTGTATTATTGTCTAATCCACATCTCCCCATAATTTTCATAGAATGAGATATGGTCAACTCTAGCAATAGAATTCACTTTACCTTTTAGTTTCCTATTATAGTAATCCTATTTTTTTTTTAAAGAAATGAAATTTATCTAGCATGCCCTGTTTTCAATGAAGCCATATTGGCTCTTTATAATCCCTAAATGTTCACCATCTCTTCAGTGATCCAATTGTGAACCTCTCCAGTAATAGAAGTCAAACTAACTGGCCTATAATTGGCAGACTATTCTTTCTTCTTTTGAAAATCGATCTTGTGGTACCTTTCCAATTTCCCCTATCTTTCAAATAGTACTGACAGTGGATCAGCAATTTCATCTGCCAATTCTTACAGATGTAGTTTATCTGAGTCAGGTGATTTTAATTTATCAAGGGCAAATAAGTGGTCTCTTCTAGCTCCTTATTTATCTTTGAATTAAGTCCTCGTTAATCATTTTTGTCCTATAATTTCCAGTGCAAAGGCCACTGTCTTTAAAAGAGAAAAACAGAAACAAAATAATTGAGTATACTATCTCTGGTTATCTTTTTCCCCTCTATTCTAAGCAAAAATTCTGGCATTCTTTCTCTCTCTCTTTCTCTCTCTCTGTCTTTTTCTTTTTTTACTATACACCTCTTTAAAAAATAAAAATCAATGCCTTTTGCTACCCTTCTCTTCTTTGTCAGGCTCAGTTGATTCTGAGTGTTAACACTCCTGATTTTATATTTTCAAAACTCTGTACACTTCAATATTCATCTTTATTTTTACCTAGCTTTGCTTTCCATCTTCTGTACCTTTCTTTCTAACATCTAATTTGGGTGGTGAATTCCCTGTGCATCCTCATTGATCTCTTTAAACATATTCCATTTTTCCTCCTTATTACAATGACTTCCCTTTGTATCTTCAGAACTTCATTCTTGAACATCTTCCATCTCTATAGATCTGACTTCTCCTACAGCATTTTGTTCCATGGAATCCTTCCTATATTTTTCAACACATTGGGATCGGTTTCCCATAGTATAGGGGCATATCAAAGTATAATCATATTTCCTTTCTTTTTTATGACAAATTCTGGAATCACTTTCCTTTCAAGATTATCACTATTATTATCCTCCCCCATAGAAAGCACTTTGGTTTCTCTGACTTCTCATATCCATTTTTTTCTTACCTTGCAATAAAATTCCATTAGAAAATTTATGCAGAACTTCCCAAACAATAGGCATTTATTTTCTTCCAAATTGTTACCACGAAAAGCCAAATAATTTTTCTTGATAACTTCAGCACTGATTATTATTCCTCTTAACCCATTCCCCATTTCTTGTTATCATCTTAAGGGATGTCTCCTACTGATGATCTAACTGAAAGCCTGATGCAGTCTTTTATCCTCCTTATATCTGTCTGCAACTCCATTTCTATATATTAGTTATTACCCCAGTAACATCATAGAAGTCTTTATCAATTAAATCTGACCTCTAAGGCCAATTGTTTGTGCCCCAAATCTAAGCACATCCTTTTAACTTGGCATCCCTTTTATTTTCACACTCACTAAAGCATCTATTTTCCTTTATTAGGGTTTCTAATAGCTCAGTGTCTATCAATTATTCACCTAACTACATTGGATTTTCTGTAAAATTTGAATTCCTGGACAAACCATTTTAATTTTTTCCTCATTAATTTTCCAGATTCCACTGGAATTCTATGGTACATATCCACAAGCCCAGATCCTCTTGACATTACTTTTATCATTTTTTTCAGGAGGAAGACAATTTGAAATTAGGTTATTTCTAGTCTCCTCCTACTCCGATGATGATAATACTCTAGTAAATCACTGAGTCATCAAAATTTGACCCACTAACTTCATGAAATGCACTTCACTTATGTGACCAATTATTTTATCCCTCTCTTGAAAATGTCTAGCACATTTTGCACAAATTGTTCCAAATGGTCACTCTTCTTCTACCGAACACCATTTTCACCTCAGACTGTACTCATGGCAGAAAAAAAAAATGTTTTTTAAACTGAGAAATCAAAGGATCCTGGATTTACAGCAATAAAACACCTCATGGGTAATCTAGTCAGAAACACTCTTAACTGAATAAACTGAACTCACAAGTTCATCACTAATTTCTTGGGTAATGTGCTCAATATATTGGCCAGTTCTAAGGTACCATTCTTTTTTCACCCATCCCTTGCATTCTTTAAATTCTTACTGTTAGATCCTAGTTAATCTGATACAATGCTTCCCAATTTTTTCATGAGTGGTAAAACTCTTCAATTTAAACAAAACTTTGACAGAACCTTTGTACTAAAATCAATTTTTTTAAAAAAAATTTAAGGCCTATTAATAAATACAAAGTTCATTGAAACAAATAACTGTTGGGATATTTTCAGGGTTTTCTGCAGTATAGTTCAAGAAAAATTGGTCCAATATATGTCTATATTGTAGTTATAGTTTCTTTGCTGCCTCCAATCTTTCTTTTCCAAAATATTTGACACTTAGTTATATCCACTACATGTCTTGCATTGTTACATAATGGGTGTATTATATGATTTTGCATGTGTTTGTCTTTTCTGCCTAATTATATATTAAGACCTTTGAAGAAAGATATACTAATTTTAATTGACTTAAAAATAGATGGCAAGTCCTTTCCCTCTGAAATCTGACATAGATAATCTGACTATTATTAGTCATTCATTATTAGTCTTCATTTTACAGAAAAGGAAAATGAGGATGATAGTAATGGTACAATTTTGTAACCATGAATTACAAAACTAAACATCAAAATGAGAGTTTACTCATTTATAGACCAGACATGATAGTTCTTCCCTAAGAGGGCAGCTGTAAGGTTGAAATAAGGTATAACATTTGTAAACTACCTTGCAAACCGTAGCTAGATGTCACCTTTGTTGTTTTTATATTTTTAACTTTCATAGTCACATAGATTGAAATGACAGGATAGGGCTAGGAGAAGTATACTGTACGTTTTGATTGTAATTCAAGGATTTTCTTTCCACTAAACTATACTACAATACTAGGAAAATCCCCAATCTGTCAATCAACTGAACCCAAACCACTTATTAAACATTTGCCATATATCTGGGGTCTGTTCTAAGCTCTGTGGACAGAGAAATTAAAAAGTCAAGCCTTTACTTTCAAGAAATTTTACATTCTGCCAAAGACAAAATATTGGAAAAGTCATATCAGAAGCTTTTTGAACTGTAAGATGCCTTACATTACATATCTTATGATCCAACTTTCTCCTTTTACAATCAAAGACCCAGATAAGAAGGTGACTTCTTTTAGGCCATCTAGCCAGTTTGTGGTCTTGGACACCACAGGTACACTTAAAAATGAACTGGCTTTTTCAGGGGCCATAGTTTGTCCATCAAAACTAACTGCATTTTTTAGGTCTACCCAGATTTGGCTTCTAGCCTCATTAAAGTGAATAAATTGCACGTACAAATTCATCAGATCGTTCCTCTTAATAGGTTAAGTGACTTTATTGTACTTGGGCCTACATTTTAGTTTACTCAAATGTGAAATTAGAGTTGAACTAGCTGACTTGGGGTCTCACTGGGAATTTTCATCTATGCCAATTCTAGATCTTAGATTTTTTTTTTTTTAAGACAGATACCTGTATTTCAGAATAACCGGTTTCCTTTGCATTTCTATGCATTTTATGCATTTGCAAACATTATTTTAAGAAGGGATCCATGAGCACCATTAAGCCTTCCGAAGGAGTCCCTGAAACACACCAAAAAAGGTTAAGAAGCCATGTTCTACTCCAAGATTCATCATACACACTGTACTAAGTTTTAATGTTGACTAAAAAGCATACACACACCTGGAGGTAACTCCGAATCAATGAATTCTAAAGGAACTTCTCTGAGCAGTCTCCTGGCCTGCAATGCAGCTTCATTATAGAGTGATTCAGTTTCCAGCAAAGGAAAGGGAGGAGGAGGTTTCCAGAAGAGCTTATATGTGGAGCCACATCAAGTAGTTCTGGTTCCCCTACCAAGAAGGCGGAAGGAGCACCGCCCCAGCCCTAGCACGCCTCCCGGACAAAGGCGCGCTCACCTGCTGGATGGTAATTCACCACAGCACTAGGTAAAGGCGCGGGCGGAGGATTCTGTTGAGGCAGCAGTGGCCGTGGTGGGGAGTGAGGTGGCCCCGTCAGGCAGCCGCGGCTGCAACATCAACAGAGGCGGAAGGGACGCCGCGGGGCGGGGGTGGGGAGGGGGCGCCCTCGAGGCAGAAGGGGCGGAGAGCTGCATGAGGTGGCTGAGGTGTGACAGGCCGGGGAAAGCACCTCAGTCTCCAGTTCCGGGCCTGGCAGAATGGAACTTCGCCCTTCCTTGAGCAACGGCTACCAAGTGCTTAGCAATGAAGAGAATGACCCGGAGTCCCCGGCCTTGGAGCAGCCCTCCACGTCCACGCTGATCACACCCCGAACGGCCCCTCCGACGCCAACGCCTTCGCCTTCTGCCCCCGCACTGGCCTTCTCCAAATGGAACCCCACCCCGCCACCCTACGGCCTGGGCCCCGTGGAGGCCAAGACCTCCTCAGAAACCGAAGATCCCTGCGAGCCCATCCCCGTGCCGCCCCCCTACAGTGTGGCCACGTCTCTGCCCACCTACGACGAAGCGGAGAGGGCCAAAGCAGCAGCCCTGGCCGCCAGCGCCGTGGCCTCTGGGGAGCCTACGCAGAGAGAAGACGACTTCACTCCCAGAAACGGCATCTTCTTGGTGGCCTTCTTCATGGCCTTCATCTTCAACTGGGTCGGCTTTTGCTTATCCTTCTGCACCACCAACCACATAGCCGGCAGGTACGGAGCCCTCTGCGGTTTCGGCCTCTCCTTGACCAAGTGGATCCTCATCGTCCGGTTCTCTGACTACTTTCCTGGATACTTCAATGGACAGTACTGGCTTTGGTGGATATTTCTTTTGATTGGCCTTCTACTTTTCTTCAGAGGATTTTACTGTTACCTTAAAGTCAGGAACATGTCTGAAAGATTGGCCACTGCCAGTAGAACAAGATTTATCTTCTCCAATTAAGAAATGCATTGGGCCAGTCATTTGTTTCCTCTACCACTGTTATCTCCAGATGATCTGTAATTCTCCAACTTAATGGGATGGAAGACTACTTATAATAGAAGATGGAAGAAATAGAGGCTTCAAAATAAATGACAGGGTGGTTGATGCTTAAATTTTAGTTATGTTAATTGTCTTAAACATTTATCTTTTGGTTTTTGCTTTGTTTGGCATATTAACTTAGTTAAAAGGGAGACCTGACATTAAATACCTTGATATAAATAATGGAGGAAAAATGCAGTAAGACTTTGTTAATAAGACAGTTATACTAAAGTGAATGTTAAGTCTTTTATATGTGTAACTTGTTAATCTTATAAAGGAATGGTAGTCATAAGTTTTATATATATAAAATACTTGTTACTGCAAAACTTGTTGAATTTTTTTTCTTACATTACTAGATAATTCAGACTAGTTTGGTCAACTAAATATCTCAAGGTAATAGAGACTAATCCATATGGTAATAAGTATGCACATGTAATTTATAGCACATGTGTGTATATAGATGTGTGCATAATTGGTTTAAAGAAACTCGTAAAACTAATTAAAGGAAGTTGGAGGAGGGGAGGTATAACTTGATCTAAGGTGTTGTCACACTCCAAAATATCTAATCCATACGGCAATAAGTATGTTTTTATATACATATAAATATAAATATATCACATACATGTGCATAATTGGCTCAAAGAAATTTGTAATGCAAATTAAAGGAAGTTTGTGGGTTTTTTTTAACTTGGTCCAAGGTGTTGTCATACTCCAAAATTACTTCCATGTATAATTCCTTTAATATTTTCCAAAGAATTTTGTCCAAATAGCCTCTTCCAAATTGAATTCTGGTTATTCTTAATATAATAAAAGCCATATGTATGTATTTATATGTCTGACAGGTGGGGTGTTTAAAAATTGGGAAATTTTTATGAGAAACTAAGGGTATTTCAAATGGTCTTTTGAAAAAAATATTTTGTTAATATCTTTACCTAAAAAGGAACTCAGTTTCTAATTTCTCCCACCATATTTATAGAGAGTTTTTGATAGTGACAAGCTGTTGATTTAACCAATTCTTTGTAAAATTATTATTCTAAGTTAATTGATTTTTTCAATTAAAAACAATGTTTTGCATTCCATATTCTCTCTTCCTCCTCTCTCCTTCCAAGACAATAAACAATCAAATGTAAGTTATATATGTGCCATTATGTAAAAAATGTCCATAATAGTCACTTTGTATAAGACTTGGATAAAACAAAGTCAAAAATAGCATACTTCACTCTGTATTCAGTTCTTTTTCTGGAATCATAATATGCATCTTTAGTCTTTTGGCATTGTCATATCATTTTATTGCTGAGAATAGCTAAGTCATTCACAGTTCATCAAATAATAGTGCTTCATCAAATGTTCTCTTTCTATTTATTTTTAATCTGTTCATGTAAGTCAAGTTTTTCTGGAATTATCTTGCTTGTCATTTCTGATATCATAATAATAATAACAACTTGTTTAGCCATTCCTCAGTTGATGGATTCCCTTCATTTCCAATTCTTAGCCACTACAAAAAAGAGCTACTATAAGTTAATTCAATCTTTAAGAATCTTTTTTTAAAAAGCCTCTTGATAGACTTTACTACAGTCATTTCCTATCCTTTGGTAATTATGTGTGTGTATATATATATTTAAGTTAACAGAGAACTGCATTGTTAATGTCTTATATTTACAATGATGCAATTATTTTAAGAAAATATCTTCTGTATCAAGGAGGTATAAAATCTCTGGTTTTGATATAATTTATTTAAATGCTATATACCATATTTTAAAAAAGACTTAATTTCAACCACTATTGTCATAGATTTCAGAACTAATGCACTTTGTAAGTTGTCAAGAATTTTTTAATTACATTTTTACCTACAGCAAAAAGAATCTATAGTGGTTTTTTTTTTTAATTAGACTACTTTGATATATCAATATGAATTTCAAAACTTGGTCAGGTTTTTTTTTAATAAAAAGTAACTTCAAGGGCAAATATTCTTGGGCAAATAAAATAATTTAACATGTTTTTGTGAATTAAATTTTTCTAGCCTTTTTTTTTCCAGCTTTAAGGAAGGGGGTCATAAGAGTTTGAAGAATTCAAGTTAATTAGAACCAACCATTTTTAGAGAATTTGAGGTAACTTTTAACATGTCTTCTGACAGATAAAAGTTATAGAAGGTTTAGCTAGAAAATAACATTTTTATAGCTTTCCAAACATTTTTGAAGGGATGTTGTGTGCTTTAAATCTTGCCTTGTTTCTACTACTATGAGTTCTACTCCCACATACCAGACTAGATCTGAGATGATTACACAAAGGAGATCACTCAAAGATAGAAGCCCTGAAAGTACCTTTGTGAGATGGCCAGGAACTTAATAGACTTTTTGTTGACTTTTTGTGATTGATACAGACTTACTACTGGTATTGGGGTTTGAGAATGGAGTGGTTAGTTTATGAAGCACACCTGATCAATCACAGAGGTCTAAGCCACTTTATATTTTAGCAACATCTGTGGATATCCTGGATTAGCTGGCAGCCCAAAATACCAATTAGAGGTTTGGGTGAAGGTATTTTTGTTTAGATTTTTATTTGTTTATTTTTAATAAGTTTTTTTTCAAAACACATGCATAGATAAGTTTCAATATTCACCCTTGCAAAGCCTTCTACTCAAAAATTTTCTTTCTTCCCCTCACTCTCTCCCCAAGACTACAAGTAATTCAGAATATGTTAAACATGTACAATTCTTCTATACGTATTTCCACAATTATGCCACACAAGAAAAATGAGATCAAAAAGGAAAAAATGAAAAAGAACAAAAAAGAACAAAAAAAGTGAAAATACTGTGTTGTGATCCACACTCAGTTCCCACAACAATCCTCTCTCTGAGTGCAGATGGGCTTTCTCATCACAAGACCATTGGAACTGACCTGAATCACTTCATTGTTGAAAAGAGCCATGTCCATCATAATCATAACAAAGTCTTTTTGTTGCCATGTATAATGATCTGGTTCTGCCCATTTCACTTAGCATCAGTTCATGCGAGTCTCCCCAGGCCTCTCTGAAATCATCATAATTTATTCAGTCATTCTCCAACTGATGGGAATCCACTCAGTTTCCAGTTTCTTGCCACTACAAAGTGGGCTACTACAAACATTTTTGTACATGTGAGTCCTTTTCTCTATTTTATGATCTCTTTGGGACACAGGTCCAGTAGAAACACTGCTGGATCAAAGGGTAAGCTCAGTTTGATAACCCTTTGGGCATAGTTCTACATAGTTCTCCAGGATGGTTAGATCAATTCACAATTCTGGGTGGAGTTATTTTAATTAACCACTCTATAAGTGGACATGAGCAATAATTTAATTGAATTATTCAATATCACCCACTGGGACGTGAAGGCAAAAATGTCCCTGCCTTCAAAAAAATTATGTGGTAGTGATAAAAGATAAGAAGAATGAATATCACAAACTGATTAACCTGAGCAAGTCAATTCATTTCAAAACCTCATTTTCTTCAATTCTAAAATGAGACCATAGAACTAGTTTAACTCTAAAACACCTTTCTACTCAAAACTGAAATCTGATTTCTCATGTTGTTTGAGATTACCAGTAAGTAAATTGGTGATACTTTTTTATAGAGTTCAAGAAATCCAGGCTACCTATATAAATAGATTAGAAAGTCATTTGAATGAAAAAATATTTGAGCTCATGAAAGATTGGAAAGAAAAAAAAAGGGCAAAAGTGATTGGTAGTCTTTGAGAAAGCAGTTTGAGAAGAATTCTGGGTCTAAAAGTTATAGGTTCAAGAAGCTAAAAAAAGGAGTGGGTGTTGAGGAAGAAGAGATTAATCTTTCTAGGAACTTGGAAGTCAAATGAATATAAATTATAGCATAATAGCTTGAGGGGGTGACAAGGTCTAGTGAAGGAATTTTAAAGACAGGCACAAAGACCTGAACATTTTTGCAGACAGCAGAGAAGAATCACAGGGTGACGTCGTGACTCATGCATGAATTGGATTTAAATGAGTCAAAGCTGCACTTTCTTCCCGAGTCATTGAAATCTGATGGCAAGACAAAAGTCAAAACAATGAGCAATGATCCAGGATACAATGGGTGACTTTGGCCTCTTTAGTGTCTGACCCTGGTCTAAGCATTCTACATCACGTGCTTGCTACTGGAGAAAACTATTCTAATTTGTCCATTCTGTCAGGGTAAAGCTTTGCATGGTTGGGGTAGACACCCCTTGAGTCACTGAAGGTCTGAGGCCTATCAGTTACCCTCAACCTATTTAGCCAATCTGCCAACACTGTTTACCAGATTGTGGCCACTATAGGTGCTACAGATTCTTGCAGCCACAGGTGAGAGTTGGGTAACGGGGGACACCAAAGGTGGATCAGCAACCCTGAAAAGAATTCAGCAGGTTCTCATATCAGAGGTTCTAATCATCTCTGAGTGCCCCATATGCACCAGGAAGAATGTAGGAGAGAACAGCTTAAAGATGAGAGAAAAGGAATAAGTGAAGGAATAATTTTCTGGAAGAAATAAGAGATAATGTAATCCATCGTCAGCATAAGTTGACTAGTAGAAAAAAAACAACAAACAAAAACAAAAGCCCTTTCATTTCAGTTGGATGAGTTTCATATTCTTTGACATTTCAGAATCTCTTCCAGGGATTTGCTAAAGTCAGTTTGTATTAGTGTTCAAAAAAACAGTTGTTAAAATTTCAGTGCAAGCATTTGCACCTCAGAAATCAAGAATTCCTGCATCTCAAGACCTGATTTATTGTTTTGTAATTATCTAGACTTAAGATGTAGTAGAAAAAATTAATAAAGCAAACTAAGCTTAAAAGTGTGCGATCAATTTAAATGGAAAGGAGCAAATAAAAATTAAATGACTTGCCCAGTTTTAGAACTAGTAAAGTATCTCAGCTCCTCTGTGTCCCGGCCCAGTGCCACCTAGCTGCCACATAATCAGAATTATTTTCTCTATCCTATAATAACTTCCTATCTGTTTGCTTCTTCCTTTGTCTTATTTCTCCTAAACTTATTTTTCATATTCCATGTGGCATCTAGTTCCTACCTACCTGTCTATTTCATTATTCTCTAGGGCCAACATCCTTTCACTGACTTCATATTCTTTCCTTCCATGTCTTAACTCTATAGTTAAATCACTTCAGTTTTACATTGCTCACTCTTGAATCTTTCTGCCTTCCTTGTTTTGTTGAAGTTCATGCCTTGCTGAATCCCAATTTCAGATTACCATGCCATTCCCCTTCTGGGCTCCTTATCACAATTCTTACATAATTCACATAATAATGCCGATTGAGTCTACCAAAAATTTCTGATATCTAAAACATGTGGTTCTAACTGAATCAAGGCCATCATTTTACTCTTCTGTATTTATTCTATATATCATTTCTCTAGTATCTATTCCAGACCTTCCCTTTTCTTCTTAATTCCAATATAGTCTTTTCACCCATCAATAGAATGTAAGTTCCTTGAGAACAGGACCTATTCCAATTTTGTGTATGGCTGATTGAGAGATTCATTCATTCATCTAAATCTTTCTAAATTTCTTGAGTATAATTAGAGCACTCTCACCATATAACTGACGAAGTTATTTTTTAGTGATTCACTTAATCAGTTATATACCTTATACTACTTCATGGGAGTATTTATCATCATATGCTGCATCCTTCTTGTATCCATTGTGTATTTTTTAATCATCTTTTGGGTGACCACAACTTTGAACTATCTTTGATATCCCAATGTCTGCTGATTTCCAATCTCATATTTCCAGCTACTTTTCATATATCTCAAACTGGATATCTAGGAGAGATCTTAAATACAATATGTTCAGAAAGGAACTCATTTTTCTTTCTGAACCTACC
This sequence comes from Myrmecobius fasciatus, assembly GCA_023553655.1. Lineage (NCBI taxonomy): Eukaryota > Metazoa > Chordata > Mammalia > Dasyuromorphia > Myrmecobiidae > Myrmecobius > Myrmecobius fasciatus. The sequence continues at coordinate 15,695 of JAJPUD010006933.1, forward strand.
CTCCATTCTTCTAATTTCTTTTTTACTGTAGAGGGAAACACCATCCTCCTAGTCCCCCAGGCTTATAGCCTAGAAATTAACTGGAATCTGGACTTTTATTTTACTACCACCATCCCATTTATAAGCAGTTGCCAAGATTTGTCAATTTTGCCCTTTTATTATCTTTCAAATATATCCCCTTGTCTCCTCTGACAATGAAACCGCTCCACTGTATGTCTTCATCACTTCACATCTCCATTACTTCAATAGCCTGCTGGTGGATCTGGCTGCCTCAATTTTCTCTCGCCTCTAATTAATCCTCCATTCAGTCACTAAAGTGATAGGTCTGATCAGCCCCTTAACTCAGCAAACTCCAATACTCTCTCTGGCATTTGATACCCTTCATAACTTACCCACATACTTTTCCAATCCTTTGGAAGACCTTTTTTGCTCAACTTGTATTCATTTATGCAATGACACTGAAATCTTGACTGTTCTATGAACAAGATATTCCATCTCTCAGCTCCAGACATTCTTCCTGGCTGTTGACTGTTTCTGAGACATTATCTCTCCTCCATTCTGATACTGACCTTTTTGGCTTCCCTTTAAATTCCAACTAAAACCATCTTCCACAGAAAATCTTCCTCAACCCCTCTTAATTCTAGTGTCTTTTCTCCTATTAATTATTTCCTGTTAGTCAAGTTTATAGTTTCATATACACATCTTTTGCATGTTGTTTATTCCATTAGATTGTAACCTTATTGATAGGTAATTTTATTGATTTGCTCTTTTTGTATCCCCTTCTTAGCACAGTGCCTGGCACAGTAATTGTTTAATAAATATTGACTGATTGAACACATGTTTATAAAATAAGGTTTTTTTCTGCCAAATTTTAGTTTTAGAGAAACTTCTACAATGCAATCCTCATATAGAACATTAACTTTAAGCTACGAGAAGGTAATGACAGCTTTTGCCTTTTTGGTTTTTGTGTTTGTATTCCTAGTATCTCCCAGAATACCTTGTTTACTAGGCATAAATAAAATAAAAAATAAATAAAAGCCTGTTGAATTGTTGAATTGATTCCCACCTATTTTCTTCTCTTCTCAGTCCAGCACATTATCCAAGGTCCACCCTTTCCATTCTATTGAACATGACAAGACAGTATTTTTCATCCAATTTGGTTTTTTGAATATGGATTATTAAGCTTCCTTTTTTGTATAATCATGAAGTAAGCCATAAAATGTTCAAGTACATGTTCTAATCATCATCACTCACAAACAAGAATATCTGGTGAACCTTATTATTTTCATTTGGATCTTATTTTGGACATCCTCAGTGACAATGGTCTTTAATGAATATATATATATATATATATATATATATATACATATATATGCCTCTGTTTATGACATTAATGATTTGAGAGTTACAAATAAATTGATAAAGAATTATTTGGGAATAAAGATAAAGAATTATTACAAATAAATTGATAAAGAATTATTTGGGAATAAAGATAAAGAATTATTACAAATAAATTGATAAAGAATTATTTGAAAATTTAACAATAAACAATTTGTGAACAATAAAATATAAACCCACTGGGACCTTGTATTCTCTGCACCTATTATTTAACTTTACCTATAAATGTATAGATTTACCTGGAAAATTATTATTAAAATCTGACTATTCCTTTCTCATATTTTCATCTCAGGGATATAGTCATTATATTTTAGGTCATTATCATAAAATTAAATAGGTTATATGTGTTAGTAGCACTTGATTTTCCTTCACATTTTTTTTAGAAATTTATCAGTTTTTTCCTATTCTTTTTTACATCTTCCCATTTATGAATTCTCTCATAAAACTGACTCTCAATTTTTTCAACTAATTTTCTTAGTATGTCCTTTCTCTGGTCCACTTATTCTTCCTGATTATATATATTTTTTAAACTGTTGTTTTGACTTCTTCATATATCATACCGAAGACTGAGATGTTAATATCCAAATGTGTTAGTTCCCCACATTACTTTCACTTGTAAAAATAAATCATCATAGAAACATTAAAAAATTTCATTTTCTTTTTTTTTCTGCATTCATTTTCATCTGTGAATTTTCCTAGGTTGAGGTTACTCAGTTGGATCTCAGACCAGATTTCTGCCAACTTCATTTCATTACCACTATTTTTTTATATTTTTTAATGACACACTTCCTCTCCTATACAATTTCTATACAATATATACTTTACAAAAATTCTTTTCCAAGTCATTGTTACTCTTGGCTGCCTTGTTTCTCAGACTGTCAAGGAAATCTCGTATTTGCTGGCTAAGTTTCTGGGCTTGTTTGTTCTCTTCCTTGTGGTGATAAGTTAACATCAATTAGCTTTTGCTGATAATTTTGGTCAGTCAAGGAGTTTTAATGGCATCAGCCAATCTTTGATATTACTAATATAGGCATTGTGTATTACTCTTTGTCCTCATTGTAATGTTTTAAAGTGTCTAATACCATCAAATTAACCCCTTTTTCTCATAGTCAATGATAGCCTCATTTCCTATGTTTCTGAGAACATTAATGGCAACTGTTTTGAACACCTTCATTGGTAGTAAAGTAGAAAGAATTTTACATTTGGACTCAAGAAACCTAGTTTCAAATGCTGGATTTACCACTTAATACTTTTGTGATCTTGGAAAATTCACTTTAGTCTCCCTAGGCCTTCGTTTCTCCATATAAAATGAGAAATAAATGACTTCTAAAATCTCTTCTAGTTCTAAATATATGGCCCTATGATATCCTTTAATCTATACCTAAAGACCTTCCTTTATATTTTTACCTGTTCTTTCCTCCTTTGTTTTATCCTCTGAGGAAAAGATATGACTACTCCTTGTCAAGACTAAGTCCCAGGCTTATATTCTTGATTTTATTCCTTTCCTTCTTGTTTCACAGGTGGCCCCATTGGTCATTCTTTCTCTTTCTCAATTTTATTTTTCCTCAATCTATTAGACTCTTTCCCAGTACCAACAAATAAACAAAAAATATAAAATGTAAAATTTTCAACTCAGCATAATCTGGATGCAAATAATACTTGATGCAAACAGAAAAATCTGCTCCCCCAGCTATGCTTCTTGATTTTTATAAGTCAAGTTACATGTGTTAGAATAATTTTATGAAGTAATTATATATGAAACAATATAAATACATTTGTATGTAATTTAATTAATATATAATACAATGCAATTTTATAAGATTTTACTTTATATGAATACATATTTCAATGCCAGAAACATTTGCTCTCCCACATATACTTTCTTATTTTTTAATATTCAAGTGATATGTGTTAATGGGAGGGTTCACAGTCTCTAGTGGAGAGAAATATATGTGATATAATTTTAATTCCAGGGAATTTGATTGTTAAATTTTTCTTAGGGTGTACCACCATAGAGTAATCTACTTTTTTTGGAGTAGAATCTGAATTCTGATTAACCATCATTTAAATTCTATCATCTAAAATAAAAGATAACAAATCATTTTGCATGTGACAGATATATTTCCATTATTTGAAGGCAGATCCCATGTCTACCTTAGCTTCCAATTTTCTATCTCATTTTTATGTAGCTGTTATATATGTTATTTTGTTTTGTTTTTTAAAATATATTTTCTATTCTTTCACCCATCCATGAAAAAAAGGAAAAACACTAGCAAATATAAATGATCAAGCAAAATGTCCACATTGGCAATGTCTAAAACTAATATTCTACATCTTGAGTCCATCATCTTTCTGGCGGGAGGTGAATAGCAAGCATAGTTCATTAGTGCTCTGAAACTATCATTGCTCATTAATTTTTCTGAGTTCTTCAATCTTTGAAAACTATTTTACTGTACATTTTTGTTGTTATTGCATGACTTGTTCTCCTGGGTTTGCTCTCTTCATTCTTCATCAATTCATTTAAGTCTTCTCAGATTTCCCTGAAACTATCGCTTAATGAGTATTCCATTCCATTCTCATGTTTTAGTTTTTTTCAGGCCATTTTCCAAATGATGGGCACTCTCATTTAGTTTAGTCACAAGAAAAAGGGTAGCAGTATTTATATACGGTCTCTTTCTTCAGGGTTAGTTTTCTATTATTCAGAATAAACATGCCCATAATTTCTGCACATGGCTGTATTTACGTTCCCAATTGAAAGAGGCTTGTTCTTCACTTTTTTGGATGCCATCATTACTTAGTATTGATTCTATTATCCAATTTGAGTTAAGAAGTATATTATCATTTAAAGCACAACTCCAGGCATTTATTTGTTAGTCTTGGCAAATATCTTACCTAAATTTTATGTTCTGTCCCCAATTTTAATCCTACTTTATCTCACTCCAACACTTTTACCATTATCCTGTGAATGATTTACACAAGGGTATACTCGCACATAGCTAGCTATTAAATAATCCAATTAACAAAAAGTTAGTAATTGTTCCATTATTGGGCACATTTGTATTTTGATAAGGGACTCTTGAAGCTTATATCGAGAGGTATGCTGTTAAATAATAACAATTGAAAAAATACCTCGAATATACATTTAAGTTTAATCATCAATATTGACATTTTTCTCTATCACTTTCTTAATTCTAAAAATTAAAAATCAAGTTTGATGTTTGATGATTTCTGAGGTGTAAATCCTCACACTGAAAATTTAATAATTATCTCTTCTGAATCAGTTTTGAGTTGGCTCCTATACTCTTTTATTTTATAACCTTTTAATGATCTTCTGACTTTTCAAAAAGGAAAAGAATGAAGTCTATTTTCAGATATATTTCCTATGTACCTTCAAATCACAGGACAGAGACAGATCCCTGTTCTGCCTATGTGGATGTCTAACTGCATATTTGTGTGCCTTGCTTCAAATACATAATTAATTCACATAAGACCAAGTGAATGGCAGACATACCACTATAGGCTGTGATTCTGTCAGGTTTATTGAGCAAAGTTATATGAGAGACAACTACTTAATGATTAAGAGATCTTTCCAAAGGACCTGGTTTGGCCTGTCCATTCTATCTCAATTGGGTCTAGGCCATAGACAGAACCTGAAGAGAATAAAGGAGGCTGTTTTTTCTTTGGTTCAATAATCATGGTGTTATTCAACACCAAGTTTGTGGTAGTGAGAAGGAATTGAAAACTTATAGCACTTTAATACCTGTAGAGATATTTAATTTATCATTGTCTAGCAGAGTAACAAAAGGTATTGGTAAGAATTAAAATTACTTAAAGTAAGGAAGAGTCTTTAAAAACAAGGTGAACAAAAAAATAAAAAATAAAAATAAAAAAGTGAGGAAATTAAGTAAAAAATAAAATAATTTTAAATTTGTCAAATGATTTATACCTAGTTTTTCTATGAATATTCCATTCAAGAACTAAACTTATTGAGATTATTACTAAGAAATAAATTAATTTTAATGTACAGATCATTATATATATGTATAAATATATGCACACAATTCACACATGCACATATATATATACATATATGTATATATATATATATATATGTGAGTACATATACACACATATTTATTTAAAGACAGGCTCATCCTATCTCATTTAGGCTGAAATTGCATCAGAAAGTGGGTCAGTTTCAATTCAGATCAGATCAGAAGTTCTGATCTCCATTTTTCTAACCTGGGCTAGTTTTCCCTCCTTAGTCAGCCTTATGACCCTCAACTCCATTTCCCCTTACCCTACCCACTGGGGATCACCATATTGGTACCAGGCTTAGAGCAGATACCTAATTAATTTTAATACTACATCTCAGAACTCCTTAACTCAAGAATTCCACTAAGTCTCTGACTAATCAACGGTGGGGATGTTTTACCACAACCCACATGAGTCATAATATTCAAAGTCATGAGGATCTACTTTTGACTTCCTTTCATGTTTCTATGGATAGAGAATCTTATTTTTTTTTTTTTTTTTGGCAATTGGGATTAAGTGACTTGCCCAGGATCACAGAACTAGTAATTGTTAAGTGTCTGAGGCTGGATTTGAACTCGGGTCTTTCTGACTTCAGGGTCAGTGCTCTATCAACTATGCCATTTGACTGCCCTTTCTCATTTTTTTTATTTACTGCAAAGAGGACCATAGATTTTGGCTATCTTTCTCTTCATAACCTCAAGGTACTTTTATTTATGACATTTAAGAGGACAAACACTATCAAATTTTATATATGGTAAAGCTGAAGTGTGAAACATTAATCAATATCTAGAAAAAAAGTGAGACATAGTATTGGTACTAATTATGGGGTCATTGAATTTTTCACCAGTCCAGAACTGCCAACATTGTGTATTTCTTCATGAGATCACAGAAATTTAGAAATTAGAATTACAAAGTACCCCTAGGATCATAAAGTCCAGTGTCCTTAAATAAATCTTTCAAAGTCTCTGTACCGTTAGTGATACACGTTTAGAGTTTTCCACTCAAAATACTTTTCTCATTTGGGAAAGTCATTTTCCCACATAACATTCCAAATTTCTCTGGGGAAAGCTCCAGGTAGTTTGCAAAGTATAGACAGGTTTCTCCCCCCGTTGGAAGCCAATTTTGTTTGTCATTGTTTTTTCTTTTGCTTATGGGTTGATAAAGGCCCTGTAAGGTTAAAAAAGCAGAAATGTTCTGCAGACTTTAAAATGCTTACTTTGTTGAATCTCTTAAATTTTATAATTGGAGATAATTGTGATTTTCCTCTGAATATATGGGATTACATATGATCATGCAAAACTGGCCGATTGGAGAATCATTGCTTATTGGTCCCTAGAGACCACTGAAAACTCTGCTGAATTTGGGACAAGGACTATAAGAGTGATAAAAAAAATGACTTTCTAAAGAAATGCTTATCTATAAAATTCGACTACAAATGTATTGTGGTCATGGATAATCTGACTTTATCCAATCTTTAATAATGACAGATAATACATCCAATATTGAATGATGGATTTCCTAAATTTAGGATATTAATAAGTGACCTGATATTTTCTCAATAATATTCCAGTTAACCGAGTTTCTCTCTTTTGTTTTAGATCAGATTGAGATAACATAGTAATTCTATGAATTGTAGACCCCAGACAGTTTAATCATGTTTAAATGACACTCTTTTGAGAAGATACTTCCCCTCATTCCTTTGTAAACTTAGGAAGTTTTTATGTGTGGAATATTGAGTATATTTTGAGATTTTTTAAAAAAGAGCATTTATAAGTATTGCTGACTATTTTATCCCTTCATTTTTTTTTGTCTTTTAAATCATTATTTGTTCAATGAGATAATTTTCTAGGATGGAGGAAGGTAAGAATTACAAGGGGAATTTGGGGCAATGTAAAAACAAAAGTTCCCACCAAAATGCATATTAAAAAAATTGCAAGGAAAGCAAACATGTTTCTACCTATGTTATAGGATGAGTGTCATTTAAAAATACCTTGTGCTGTCTTTCCTCTCATTCCCCTATCTATCTCTTTCTCCTTCTAATAGCTAACTAACTTTTTTAGGGTGCTAAACTTTTCTGTGGTTTTAGCCTGGCAGTAAGTAGTATCCCATTTCATGGGATATTTCTTTTCTCCTGATTAATTGTGAGTTCCACTACAGAACTTGTCTTTTCCACTGTTAATTGGTAAAACCCCTTTCCTTGATAACTTTGTGCTTTCCCAAATCAATTTTATTTACCATTTCTGGTATTGTAATGCTCAGGGAGAAACTGAGACAGTATCACACATTGGAAATTAGGTAATACTTTATTGATGTTAATTGAGAGTTCAGTATCCACAGCTATGGATCGGGACTGCTGGGACTCTTGTCTCAAAGCACACAATCTAGCCCAGAGAGTTTAGACTGACAGACATGTCAGCCGACTGAATAGGACTAAGGTCACAAAGTATTCAGTAACTCATTGGTGGGGATCACGATTTTTATAGTCTCCATAGCTCAGGGAGACAAAGAACTCATGGGAACAGCTGAGCACATCTGGTGTCCAAGGAAACCATTAATTCAGTTCTGGCAGGTAGGGAGTAAAGAGTGCTGAGACAGAAACTGGGAAAGGAAGACAGTTAAGTCTGAAGACAAAAGATAAGAGGGATGTCAAGGCTGGACATCTGGAGGTTTTATGACTCCTTTGGAATGTGAGTCCAATTATTTCTGATGGTCAGAAGGAGGGAGGTTGTTATTTTTGGGCAGAACAAGGGAAACTGAAACAGCAACTGAGGGAAACTGAGACATGGAACTGGCACAACAGTATCTATTATATCTCTTCATTTTGTCTGTAAGCTCTTCTCATAAATAAGCCTACTTTTTGGCAAAGAGAATAGCCACTGTGAATTTTTCACATGACCAAACTCCAAATTTGGTGCCTATATCAATCTCAACATTTAGTGGTGAACCCCATATATATCAGTAAATATTTTATAAATGTTTATTTACTGACTCACTTCATGGATCTGGTCTTACAAATTCATTATCATAGGAAATACTCTGAGGAAACTCTACCACTCTGTCATATGTGTTATCAATATTATCAATGCTGCCAAATACTGCATATGATGCAGAATTAGTGACGTGAAGGATTAGAACAAATTTCTAGTAGATTCATGACAAGGCAGCATTTGCCTTAATTTCAACATGTCTGAGTATACACATAGCCACATCCACAGCTGTGAGAAGTCTGCTGTTTCTAGTTCGCTCAATATTCTGTATTAAACAGCCAAAATCACTGTGATTGGAATAATACATGGGAGAAGGCCATGCTCATGGACTTGTGGAGACATACTTTAATTTCTTTAGAAACTTTATTCAGTATGATTAACATGTTAACATTAGCTTCAGGAGATGATTATCACTATTGTCCAAAAAAAAAAAAAAAGTCCCAAGGTGATTGGTTTGTCTCCTGGGCAATTTATAACCCAAAAGATGTTGTTTGCTTTTTGTTTGTTTATTTCAATCCCTGGTGCTGTTTCCTTGTTTTCCTTCTTTTAAACATCCCAATCAACCAATAGACTGCAAAGACCAATTTTACACATTTTACAGCTTTATTTAATAGACCCTCCCTCACTGCATAAAAGCATTGGGCTACAAGAAGTGATAATCTGCAAAACAACAAACCAGTAATCCTTTTCTTACAATGAAAACAGGGAGTAATCTTTAGCTTGACATTTAATCAGCCCCACTACCTGATAGTATTCTGTTAAATATTCAAGTTGGAACTCTTCATTCTACCCAAGCCTATGAGTAAATTGCTCAGTTATGTGAGAACAGAGCAATTGAGTATACACATGTTTATTTTGATGACTAGGTCTCTGTCTTTATCATATATTATGTATATATGCATATACATATATGTGCACATGCAAACACATATGATTCAATTCTTTAAAGGTAATAATCAAAACAGTAAGCAGCACTTTAGAAGACTTTGTTCTAACAGTTGAATATTATTTTCCACTAATTAAGGTCAAATTAGCATTGCTATTAAGAAAGTGACAGTCAGTAAAAAATAACTACCACTGATATTGATATAGGAGTTTGAAGTTTGCAAAGCATTTTATGTAAGATCTCATTTGAACCTCACAACAATTCTAAGAATGAAGTTCAGTAAGTAATCCCCAGTATTTAGAACTTAATTGGCCTTTGTAGAATGTCTTGAAGGTTGACTGCTGCAATCATTTCGGAAATTATATTTCCTTGAACCAATATATCAGCTCTTGGTTTATCAGATAATGTTCACAGAATGTTCATTAAACTGATCATCATAAATAACTTCTAAACATACATTCCTACACTGAACTAAGATGCTAAACTAACAATTTTATTGACAGAAATCAAACATAACTTTCTGTTACTATTTCTTGAGTGATCCATTAATAGAAAATCAATTTTAATTTGTCCTCATAGTTTCTTTCAGCCTATATTAATGATTACTAAATCATTTACCTTATTTTACACCACACAGAACTTTGATCAAATGCAAAATAGTAATTGAGCACAACTGACTTAGAGCCAATAATCCTTGTTGAAGGTATAGGGGTGGGCACAGAGGCAGTAAGTTCACATTAAGTAATTATGGTATAAAAGAAGGAAAGGGCCCCACATGTGCAAGAATGTTTGTGGCAGCTCTTTTTGTAGTGGCTAGAAACTGGAAACTGAATGGATGCCCATCAATTGGAGAGTGGCTGAATAAATTATGGTATATGAATGTTATGGAATATTATTGTTCTGTGAGAAACAACCAGCAGGACGATTTCAGAGAGGTCTGGAGAGACTTGCATGGACTGATGCTGAGTGAAACGAGCAGAACCAGGAGATCATTATTCACGGCACAACAATACTATATGAGGATCAGTTCTAATGGACATGACTCTCTTCAACAATGAAATGCTTCAAACCAGTTCCAATTGTTCGGTGAAGAGAGCCATATATACCCAGAGAGAGGGATGTGAAATGTGGACCACAACATAACATTTTCATGTTCTCTATTGAGGTTTGCTTGCATTGTATTTCCTTTATCGGATTATTCTTTCTTGTAGATACGATTTCTCCTGCACAAAAAAATGATGTGTGGCAATAACTATACATATATTCGATTTCTTAAGTATTCTAACATAATTATGTAGTGGATATCCTGCCATCTAGGGGAGGGGTGGGGAGTAGGGGGGAAAAATTTGTAACAGAAAGCCTTGTAAGGGTTAATGTTTAGGAATCACCCATACCTATGTTTTGCAAATAAAACGTATTAATAAATTAAAAAAAGTAATTATGTTAAACGAGTATTTGATGGCAAAATTCATTGAGTGAGAGACAGTATGGTTTATTGGAATGGCATTTTTCAGTCAATCAACAAAGACTTATTAAGCATTTGCTATATTCCAGGCATTCTTTGAAATTTTATGGTTCTAAAGACAAAAATGAAACTTCTGCTCTCAAGAAGCTGATACTATATTGATAGAAATAACATGTATTCATATTAGTAAATACAACTTTTAAATATGGAAGTACAAGGTATTTTGGGAGGAAGGTGATAGGAGTTGAGCATTCAGCTAAGCCATCACGTAGGAGGTGATATTTGAACTGCACTTTGAAGGAAGCTAATGATTCTAAGAGATAGAGTTAGGAGAAAATGTATAAGACATAGGGGTCACTGCTACAAAGGCATGCTGACAGAAGTTGGACTAGCAAGTGGTTCAATCTGCTTATAACATAAAGAGGAATAATATGTAACAATATTCTAAATATAGGCTAAAAACAGGTTCAAAGTGCTTCAAAGGTACTGAGAGGCTACTGCAGTTTTCTTGAGGAGGGGAGTAATCAAATCAGATTTAGGAGAATAATAATTTTATGAGATCTGGGTTCTAATTCTATTTCTATCATATATTGTGTAACATCACTTTCTTACTCTGAGACTCAATTTCCTTATGTATAACATGGCGGGCTTCTACTAGATTGGTTCTAAGTTCCCCCCCAATTCAAACTTTCTTTAAGATAGTACAATTTTTCATGTTTATATTGTTTCTCCTAGGGTCAGGATCAAAGAAGTACAGTAATATTTTCATGCATAGATCTATATTTTTGCTGATAATTCTATGTTCTGATCTTTTACTGTACTCAAGAGTAGAAGCACTGTAACCTAGTAACTGTATACAACTAATTTTTTTTTCAAGACAATTGGGATTAAGTGGCTTACTCAGGGTTACCCAGCTAGTAAGTCTTGTGTGTAAAGTCACATTTGAACTCAGGTCCTTCTGACTCAAGGACATTATTTCTATCCACTGTGCAATCTAGCTGCTCCTAAATAAATGATTTTGAAAGAAAATGTTAAAATTTTTGAACATGTATTCATATAGTAGAAATAGAGATTTAGAAATAAAAATTATATATTTAAAACATGGAAATATCATTAATTTCACAAAATACATAAAATATAACTCTACTTAGTACTAAGAACTAGCCTGGGATTGCACCTTGGTGGGATTGCACTTGTAACTCCAACAAGAACCTGAACAGCACGTAGAATACAGTTTCAAAAAACTGATCCCTAGCTAGTTAAGTTTTTTTTTTTCTTTTATAATTACTAGTGAATAAGGACATTTATCAGATTGTAAATTTCTTAATGGACATTTTCCATTCCTACTTGGAACTTCTAGATGGCACAGAAAATAGAACCTTTAGCCTGGAGTCAAGAAGATCTCAAGTGAAATCTGGCCTCAGATATTTATCTCTCTTTCTTCACTGAACTTCTTCACTGAAAAATGGAAAAAAAAATGATAACACCTCTTTCCTAGAGTTGTAGTGAAGATTAAATAAGGTAACAAGGGTAAAGTGTTTAACACAGTGCTTGTAATAAGCACTCATTTTAATTGTCACTATAATTAATAAGCGTCCTTTTCAAGTCTAGCACATAGGTCATATACATAGTATAGGCTCAATCAGTGTTTGTTGGAATGAATTGCAATATTCTAGAGTAGGTGAAAGATCTGCCCATTTGCATTGATCACTGATTTTTTTTTTTTTTTTCTTGCTGAGGCAATTGGGGTTAAGTGACTTGCCCAGGATCACACAGCTAGGACGTGTTAAGTGTCTGAGACTAGATTTGAACTCAGGTCCTCCTGACTTCAGGGCTGGTGCTCGATCCACTGCGCCACCTAGCTGTCCCGATCGCTGAAATTTTGAAACTAGATGCCTATAATCTTGACTTCAGATCAGCTTAAAATGCAACAACAAATTCACATGTTATCTTTTGCCGAAATCCAAAGCAACAAATATCCATATTATATCATATCAATATTTAAAACTGTTTATCAGTTATTTTATTTTTAATATGTAGATTTGAAAATGATGCAAAAGGGACTATATAGATGTTGGCCTAATAAAGTGCTTCATTTGTAAACAGAGAACTTTAAATAAATGGAAAAATGTATGTATGGATTAAAAGGAAGTGTCATTTTCCTTTGCTTTGTTTTCTATGATGATAGTACAGTAGGATTCCACCATCCAGAGTCCCTGATTTAGATCAAGGAGACCTATATTTGTGTACCAACTACTGATTAGCAACAAGATTATACAAGTCCTCAATATCTAAGGGGAAATGCAGTTAATATTACTTGTAGTAGGTATCTTATAAAACCCATTATGAGGAGTAAATGAGAATATAGGACCATAGATTAAGAACTAGAAATGATATATGTCATTTATGCCAAATCCCTCTTAATATAAACGAGGAAGCTCAAACTTGGAAAGGTGACTCACTTAGATGATACAGATAGTAAGCAGCAAGGGAGGATGATGTAGCTAAAGTATATTTTAAGTCTGAAATGATATGTAAATGTGAATTATTGTGAAACAGTAAATGACTTTTTTTATTGTCATGAGATAACTCTGATAGTAAAGATTATATTCTCTTTCTTCCTACATTTTTCCCATATGCATTTTTCAAATAAGAAACTTTAAAAGTTATCCAAGTTTTAATTCATGAGCTTTCAAGTATCTCAGAGAAGGAAGGTACAAGTGTTATCAGGATTTAAAGCTGACATCAAAGAAAAGGCCACCTTATGCCTAATAAAATGATGGCCTGATTTGGTGTTTTAAAATTGCCAGACATCATAAACGCTTGAACATCTGAGCACCATATGAAATAGCCATACTGTCACAAATCGTATACTGAACTTAATTGTAAGGGAAAACAAATTGTTGTTTTCTTGGAGGTATTTTATTATTAAATATTTTCATTTGCCTGAAATCAAGGAGGATTGAGTTAAAGTTAGCAAACCATGAAAGTAAGAGGAAAGTAAAAGTACAATGAAGAAAGAAATAGATGATATAAATTGACAACATAATTGATTTTTTTCTATGAAAAATGCACATAACTCAGGTGAAGAAAAGGGTCAGTAACTATTATTGCAGATACCTATAAAATGAAATGAGGTCTTTGGGGAAATGGCAAATATCAAGGACTTTCATTTCTATTTTCTATATAGAAGACAACTATACAATGCATCCTACGGTCAAAAAAATAAAATCATAGGCAATGAAAGTATGTATTTCTTTACAAACTAGCCTATATGTTAAACTTTTACATTAGGAGGAGAGAGAAGAACCAGAAATATATTTTCTTAAGGAGATTGTATACTATTCAGGAGCTAGGTAATTAAGATGATTTCATTTGTGAAATGGGTATTTGAAGAACCTTTCTATCAATAACAAAATCCTTCTTTTGTCTGTATCTTATTCAGCACATCTCTAATAACACTGGCAAATATTTAGCTCTCTTTTTTTAAAACCTCACTTATTAGTATCTTGATTTCCCTGAACACCCTATTTTTTTCAATATGGGAAAAAAAGAAGTGATCTTAGCTGGAAGCATTCAGATAAACATACTAAGCTATATTTAATTATACATTCTCATTTCTTGTCATCTTAGTATATGTTGTGAGTTGGTCATAGGAGCAATACAAAGTAATGTGGAGAAACAAAAATTTGCTTGGACAACTCTAAAAACTCATGCAAGAACTACAGTGTCTGGGGCCTTTTTCCTGGCTGTGAAAACTTGGTTACCTTATTGTATAAGTAATATCCGAATTCCCACTAGAATATGTCACACTTTTTACTACTAAGTATCCAAGGACCAGAAATAAAAATTCATATTTTATCCATATACAGGGTAATCCCATATAAAATAATATTATCCCAGCTACTGTGTTTTCTGTTTCAAAAACATGTAATACTGGCATAAATGAAACTGAGACTTTGATCATCCTCAATAATCTAGGACCCAACAATGAAGCTAGGAATAACTAAGGAGAAAAAGAAGATTTAAAAGATATTTTTAGGAATTAAAAATGTCTGCTCCAATTGAAGCTGAGACCAATCACCCAGTGACTTAATAAGTACTGATTAAGTACCTACTATGTGTTAGCCACTGTGCTACAAACTGATGATGTAAGTAGAAAAGTGAGATAGTTCTTGTGACCAAAGAGCTGACATTTTACTAAGGGGATACATTATGTTAACAGATAAAAACAGGATATGTTTTAAATGAATATGCAGGTTTCATTGAGAATAAGAAAATGTAAAAATGAGAGGAAAGAGGTCTAAATGAAATGGTTTATTAATTCTAGAATATGAATTCCAAAAGGCACAATGCTGAGGGAGGTCATACATGGAGTGGAACATTGGGGGTGGGAATAAAGTGGCTAGGGAGGAAGGAACAGGCAGTAGAGATTGGAGAGGGGTAACTATTCTTCCATAGTCTGGCATTCAGCATCACAGTGACAGGGAAGGTTTGAAGCAAGTCCACACAGCATGTGAGTGGACTGAGACAAACTGCTTTTCCTATAAAAGATCCCTAATGGAAAAGAGTCTATCTAGCCTTGATTACATCTCACCTCCTTACCTTAATGCCTGCTATATTGGGCTTCCATCACTCCCAAATAGGACAATGTAAACTACAATGAGGGTTTTAGAAGCCCCCAGAAATCTCTCCGTTATCAAATTATTTGCTGTTAAAAGTTTCTGAGAAAACCTCACTGATTAAACTTCTCTGTCTAGTGTAAATAGAGTCTGGTTATCTCCACCTTTTGAATTCTTTTTTTTTTCTAAATCAGATTCCTATTCACAAGATAATGATATTGCCATTTCCATTTCATAAGAGTATTGGCAGAAGGAAATAAGATGATAAATGTAAAGACAAAGTATGAGCATCTCTGAGCATCAAATAGTCCTCTTGATTCTCTAGGTAGTTTTCTCTTCAAGGTCATAGCAACCCAGGTACTCTTACCTCATCAGTGACCTCTGTCGTTGGAGCTCCTCTAACTGGAGATTAAAGAGGGGAAGCTCCCCCAGAACCTCCATTAAAGAGGGGGTGGAGGCCAGCCATTTGTATTTATATCCACCTAGATTAATGTAGTTATTGGTACCTAGTAGGTGATTAATACATTTTTATTAACTGGCATTTAAAGAACTCATTGGTACTGAAGATTTTTTTGTGAGAGAACTTAGCCAAATCATTTAACTTTTCTGGGCCTCAATTTTCTTATATGTCAAAAGAGGTAGTTAAACTAGAACTATATTTTTTTTTTCTGAGGCAATTAGGGTTGTGACTTGCTCAGGGTCACATAGCTAGGAAGTGTTAAGTGTCTGAGGTCATATTTGAACTCAGGTCCTCCTGACTTCAGGGCTGGTGGTCTATCCACTGCGGCCACCTAGCTGCCCCCTCCATTTATTTTATGCTATGATTCACTGAAATGGGTAATGGTATTTTCTAGAATTTTTTTTTTTTACTTAAGAGAACTAACAGGAGCCTGCAGATTACTTTTTTATTATTATGAGATATTTGGTCAAACTTGTCTTAAAACTATTTTGAAATTTTAGAAAAGCTAACACAAATCTGTGGAAGAAAAATGGGACTTTCCTAGAGTTTTCAGTCCATGACTCAATATTTAAAATATCTTTAAGCAAACAATAGATCTCATTAGTATTTTGATTTCAAGCTTTTAAACTGCTTATTATCTAAACCCTTTCTTTAAAATCAAGAATTCTCCTTTTTTGTTCTCTTCCATGAAAAGTTTCCATATTAAGAAGTCAATAAAGATAAATTAATTGTTTGCTGAAGAAAAACACATAGCTCTAGTCATATGGTATTTAATTAAATTAATCAAGAGAAGAAAATATTGAAATATCAAATAAAAATTCAACTTCCTTACCCAATAAATTCACAAATGATTTGCTTGGCAGTAAGCCACCCTTCTTCCTATTTTCTCTATATCCTTTCACTATGGTCTATGGTGACTTTCATCTATATGAGGTATCAGAGACTTCTAGAAAGAGACAGATGTAAAGCAATAAAACTAGTGTTATGAAAGTGGGTTTTCTAATTAAGAGTTTGTTCATTTCTTTTTTAAATGTCTGGGTGATAGAATAGAATGATTGCTAGATGTGGAGTTGGTGGACCTGGGTTCAAATACCAGTTTGGCTATTTGTCAAATAATTTCCCCTCTTCTGGGCCTTGGTTTCCTTATCTGTATAATTAAGGGGTTGGGCTATATAACCTCTAGAGCCTCATCCTATTCTCAGTCTATAATGCTGTGATAAGACAGAGAAGTATTTGGAATCTGGTAAAGGCCACCCAAAACAATATAGTGGGAAAACATTTTAGATGTGATTATTCACCCCCTACTGAGGAGACATGAATTCTCATGGAGGTTCTGTCACTAACCAACTTGATCCTTGTGAAAATCATGCCATGAAATCTTAAAAATTCAAAGAGATTTAACTCCAAAAGTTATATTCCAGTAATGATACCTAACATCATTTTGAAACCAAAATTAAATATTAATTCATAATCCTCTTGAGGAGCATTAGTATATTTTAGTGACTCTATTGATTACTTTCTTATATTTCTAACATCTTTCTACCACCTGTCTTCTCCTCCTTCTCCTCTTCTTTTGTGTGAATATGTATGAGTGTGTCTTTCTATCTCTCCAGCACAAAACATTTATTTTCCTGCCTTTCAGATTGTATCACCTCTGACTTCTCTGCACACAGTAGTCACTTAATAATTCTATAGCTATTTATTAAATTTAACTTAATTGGCTCTGAATCTGAAATGCTGTCATCTCTGTTTGTGTAGTCCTAGGTTGGCTGCAAGCATGAGCTCAAGCTCTATCCCCTTCAAGAAGCTGTCCCTAACCTGTAAGTCATTGTGATTGTCTTGATATACCTTGCACCTAACACAGTGTCTTTGGCATAGTAGGTACTTAATATATTTTGTATTAGTTTGAATAAGTACCTAATATTGCCAAGGTAATATATTGGATGTTGAACTGCTTTAGCTCTCTTTGAGTCTTTCCTAGAGCTAACTAAAGCAATGCAATAGATATCCAATAATTTATTCATGATGATAATGTTATTTACTGCAGTCCATCCCATGGAAAGGGAAAGACCAGAACCAACAGATCAATCAATATGGAATCAATCTTGTTACCTAATCATATTTGAATTTTTTTTAAAAAAAATACTGTTTAAGTATTCACATATAAAGGAAAATGTTTCAAATGTTTCAAAAAGAATGATGGGCTGAAATAAAAATTTCCCCCATAAAGAGCTCTATTTTAAACTAGATTCAGAAATATACAGGGGCCAGATAAAAGGGAATAGGTTAGAGAATAGAAAGGAGAATTTATCAATTCTATTGTCCTCTTATGTTTAGTTATTTACAAAAGAGATTATGCAACAAAGCAATATTTCTGGCATGACTTTAGCTTAATGGAGGCATCCTATTATGTAGTTTGTTTGCCAAGGTAGAGGAAATAGCTTTTCCTCAATCTTATAAAGGATGGACCAAAAGTCTTGATGCAACTATTAAATAATAATAGTAATGATGATAATGATGGTAATAATCAGGTATCAGAGCTTAAAACTGCTCTGAGTTTGTTAGAATATTCTTTATAAAACCTAAGTCATTTTTATTATTTTGCTCTGAATCCAACCCCATTCTCCATTGAGCATACCAGATGCCTTTTGGGCGTTTCTAACTAGACATTTCACAGAAATCTCAAATCCAGCATTTCCAAAGAACAACTTATTAGTTTTGCCCTGAATCTCAACCCCATTCAATCTTTATCAGACTCCATTATGATTCTAGTAACTTAGGTTTGCAACCTGAGAGTCATCCTTGGTGTCCTATTTTCCCCTTATCTGGTATCTAAATTCTTATTTAGCCTTGTTGTTTTTACCTCCAAAATGTCTTTCACTTCAGTTCCCTTCTTTTCACATAAATAACCATCCTGAGTTCATACCCTCCACCACCCATTGTCTGGAAGGCTGTATTACAAACCTTCTAAGTGGTCCTCTTGCCTCAAGTCTTGCTCCATTCCAATTTGTCTGTCACAAACTACTAATACAATATTACCAAAGCACAAAGTGCATATCTGACTGTATTTCAACCTTGTTCAAAGAATTCCCATGGTTCCCTCTTGACTTTAATATAAAATACTAACTTTTTTGTTTGGCATTTAAAACATTTCAGAATTGCTCTGACCTTCTTTTTTAGGCTTTTTACACAATGTTCCCCTTCTTATATCTTCTATCCTTTGTTTTGATCCAATCAGTCCCCTTTTTGGTCTTCACATGTTACATGATTTCACTTCTTTCATGTCTTTCCAAGGTAGTCTCCCAAGCCTGAGATACATACCCTTTTCATACTTCCTCTTAAAATTATGTTTCTTTTAAAGCTCAGGTCAAGAGTATCTTCCTCTAAGGGGGTGTTCTGATCTTTTCATCTGACAGGTTTTTTTTCTTTTTCTATTTCAAATTACTTTTTTCTTTATTTTTTATATACTTGGTGGCTACTTTATATTAAACATATTTTTCATTCAGGGAAGATAAAGACTGTTTGATTTTTGTCCCTGTAGTTCCAAAACTTAACACTAGGTCTAGCATATAGTAGAATCTTATAAAATGCTTGTTAATTGATTAATTATTACTATATAACAATCAATTACTATATATTGTTGCTTTTGCCAGCAACAAACAAAGCAATAACTATAGATTCCCCCAATTCTGCATACGCAGATACCCTTAGTGTTTATGCTGCAGGGTAAGGGAAACATCTCTTCAATTTGTATTTCCAAGAAACCATCTCCATTGCTGACAAGGGTTTTGTTTTGTTTGTTTTTTTTTTTTTAGAGATAGAATTCTCCCTGTAAAGTCCATAGACTTTTCCTCCTTATATTAGTCCACAAAGATGGAAAAGATATCTCATTGAGAGTGGTGGGAGGAGTTTCATGGGAGTTTCTCTCTTTGAAGTTATTTTGTCTAGTAGCTTGGGAGACCAGGTCATAATTATAGATAAATAATCCTAGAGCTGTTACTTAAAGTATCAGAAATAGTTTAACGGCCTCATTTCTAAAATATATAGAGAATTGTCTCATATATATATATATATATAAATAAATAAAAGAATTCAAGCCACTCTTCAATAGGTCAAGAGATATGAACAGACAATTTTCAGATGATGAAATTAAAACCATCTCTAGTCATATGGAAAGTTTCTCCAGAGGGCGGAGCCAAGATGGCGAACAGTGTCCTCTGTGAGCTCCTGAGACCTTCCCTCAAACCCAGACAAATTGAGCCTCCGAACTGGCTCTGGAGTGAGGGCACCACCAAACAATTGGACTGCAATGCACTTCTATCAAATATCTGCTTTGAAAGAACTTCTGAGGTCAGTTTTAGATGGGCAGGGGATAGAGCAGCTCCCAGTGCTCAGGCGCCAGGGCGCAGCAGGGGTGCAAGTCCGGGGCTGGGACGGAGCAGAGGATCTTGGGCTGCCAGGAAGTCCCTGGGAGACACTTGGGCCACTTTGCTCTGCTTTCAGGCAGGTGCTTTGGCAGGTCTACCTTTGATAAAGGGTGGGTTGAGAGCAGCTGAAAGTGTGGTCCTAGTGGGGATCTAGTGAGATCAGCCCCAGACCTGAAGTCAACTTGGCAAATTGTCCCAGGGCAAATCGAAATCCCTGCTGCTGCAGAATTCCCTGCTGGTGACTAATACCTCAGCTGAAAATCATGAGCAAGAAGAAGAGAGCTGTCACCATAGACAGCTTTTCCGGAGAGAAACTAGAGCAGTCCCCAGATCCTGAGATTCTGAAAACAATTCCAGATAAAGCCACAAAGGTGGACTTAATCTGGTCTCCCTTTCAGAAGGTTTACCTGGAAGAATGCATAAAGAATCTCAAAAGAGAGCTAGAAGAAGATTGGGGAAATAAACTGAGAGCAGTGCAAGAAGGAAACAATGCCCTGCAACAGAGATGTGAAAAACTGGAAAATAAGTCTGGTGAATTGGAAAAAGTCGCCAACTCACTGGAAAATAAAAATAGTGAATTGGAACAATTCACTGAAAAATAAAATTGGCGAAATGGAAAAAGAATGCAATGAACCAAAAAACTTAATTGGCCAGTTACAAAAGGAGCTAAAAAAAGATAATTGAAGGAAATAATATCTTAAAAATTAAAATTGAACAAATTGAAATTAATAACTCAATAAGACTTCAAGAATCAATCAAACAAAAAAAATAAAAAAATAGAAGAAAATATGAAATATCTCCTAGGAAAAACAACTGACTTGGAAAACAGATCCAGGAGAGACAATCTAAGGATTACTGGACTACCTGAAAGCCATGATGAAAAAAAGAACCTTGATGCTATCTTCCAGAAAATCATGAAAGAAAATTGTCCTGATGTTTTAGAATCAGAAGGCAAAATTGGCATTGAAAGAATTCACCGATCACCTCCTGAAAGAGACCCCAAAATTAAAAGCCCAAGGAATATTGTGGCCAAATTTCAGGACTATCGCACCAAACAAAGGATATTACAAGTAGCTAGAAAGAAACAGTTCAAATACCGAGGAACTATCATTAGAATTACACAGGATCTGTCAGCTTCCACACTGAAGGATCGAAGGGCCTGGAATCAGATATTCTGAAAGGCAAAAAAACTTGGATTACAGCCAAGAATAAGCTATCCAGCTAGAATGAGCATCATCTTCCAGGGAAGAAGATGATCATTCAATGATATAGGAGAATTTCACCTATTTCTAATGAAAAGACCAGATCTGAACAAAAAAATTGACCTCCAAAAACAGAACTCTAGAGAAGCATGAAAAGGTACGAAGGAAAGAACTCTTGAGAACTATATTTCTACTATAGGTATCCTTAAAGAATGAGGGTACAATTCGATTTTTCTTTGATAATAATGGAAAAGAAATTAGAGGTGGAAGGTATATCATACTGTAAAAAAAAGGGGGGGGGAAGGAGGTAAAATAAAGTAAAAAAAAAGAAGGTAAAATAAGGCAAAGTCTCATGAAGAGACATAGAAAATCCAATATAATTGAGGAAAGAAAGGGAGGGGGATGAGTATTGTGTAAATCTTACTCTCATTAGATTGGGCTCTAAAAGAGTATATCAGACATATTTGATTTCAGGGAAAAACTTGGCCCTCTGTATAGGGAATTGGAGGGAAAGGAGGAAAAGAAAGGGATAAACTAATAGAAGGATTAGGGGAAAGGTGTAAAAAAGAGGGAAGGTTCTAAAGGGGGGAGGACTGTTAGAGGGGGGTGGTCATCAAAAACAAAATATTGGGGAGGGGGGAGGGAGTAAGGGGAAAGGGAACAGAAAAATATAACTTTGGGTAAATAAGATGGCAGGAAATATAGACATAGTCATTTTAACTATGAATGTGAATGGGATGAACTCTCCCATAAAATGCAAGCGGGTAGCAGACTGGATTAAAAAACAATCCTACAATATGTTGTTTACAAGAAACACATCTAAAACATAGAGATACATACAGAGTGAAGGTAAAAGGCTGGAGGAGAATCTTTTATGCTTCAAGTGAACAAAAAAAAAAGCAGGGGTAGCAATCCTTATCTCAGATCAAGTAAAAGCAAAAATAGATCTAATTAAAAGAGATAAGGAAGGAAACTATATTTTACTAAAGGATACCATAGACAATGAAGAGGTATCAATACTAAACATATATGCACCAAGTGGTATAGCATCCAAATTCCTAGAGGAGAAACTAACAGAGATGCAAGGAGAAATAGACAGTACAACTATATTAGTGGGGGATCTCAACCTTGCTCTCTCAGAATTAGATAAATCAAAACACAAAATAAATAAGAAAGAAGTTAGGGAGGTAAACAAAATGTTAGAATAGTTAGGTATGACAGATCTCTGGAGGAAATTGAATGGCAATAGAAGGCAATAGAACTCAGGGGTTCATGGAACTTATACGAAAACTGATCATGTGTTAGGGCATAAAAACCTCAAAATCAAATGCAGAAAATCAGAAATAGTAAATGTATCCTTTTCAGATCATGATGCAATAAAACTCACATGTAATATAAGGCCAGGAGAAAATAAACCAAAAGTTAATTGGAAATTAAATAATCTAATCGTGAAGAATGAATGGGTGAAAGAGCAAATTATAGACACAATCGATAATTTCATCCAGGAGAATGACAATAAGGAGACAACATACCAAAATTTGTGGGATAAGGCCAAAGCGGTTATAAGGGGTAACTTTATATCTCTAGATGCTTATTTGCATAAAATAGAGAAAGAGAAGATCAATGAATTAGGGTTACAATTAAAAAAATAGAAAAAGAGCAAATTAAAAACCCTCAATCAAATAACAAATTGGAAATTCTGAAAATAAAAGGCGAGATTAATAAAATTGAAAATAAGAAAACTATTGAATTAATAAATAAAACTAAGAATTGGTTTTATGAAAAAAATAAAATAGATAAGCTTTTAGTTAATTTGATCAGAAAAAGGAAAGAGTAAAATTAAATTATTCTCAAAAATGATAAGGGAGAAATTTCCTCCAATGAAGAGGAAATTAGAGTAATAATTAGGAGCTACTTTGCCCAACTTTATGCCAATAAATTTGATAATCTAAATGAAATGGAGGAATATCTACAAAAATTTAGATTTCCCAGGTTAACAGAAGAGGAAATAAATTATTTAAATAGCCCCATTTTAGAAAAAGAAATAGAACAAGCTATTAATCAGCTCCCTAAGAAAAATTCTCCAGGGCCAAATGGTTTTACATCTGAATTCTACCAAACAATTAATTGCAATACTACACAAACTATTTGAGAAAATAGAGACAGAAGGTATACTGCCAGAATCCTTCTCTGAGACAGATATGGTGCTGATAGCTAAACCAGGTAGGGTGAAAACAGAGAAAGAAATCTATAGAGCCATTTCCCTAATGAATATTGATGCAAAAATTTTAAATTAGATTTTAGCTACAAGATTACAGAAAGTTATCTCCAGGATAATACATCTTGACCAAGTAGGATTTATACCAGGAATACAGGGCTGGTTCAATATCAGGGAAAGTATCAGCATAATCAATTATATTAATAACCAGACTAACAAAAAACATATGATTATCTCAATAGATGCAGAAAAAGCATTTGATAAAATCCAACACCCATTCCTATTAAAAACACTAGAGAACATAGGAATAAATGGGCTTTTCCTTAAAATGATTAGTAGCATCTACTTAAAACCATCAGCAAGCATCATATATAATGGAGACAAACTAGAACCATTCCCAATAAGATCAGGAGTGAAACAAGGCTGCCCACTGTCACCATTACTATTTAATATTTATTAAAAATGTTAGCTTTGGCAATGAGAAGAAAAAGAGATAAAAGGAATTAGAGTAGGTAATGAAGAAACCAAATTATCACTCTTTGCAGATGACATGATGATATACTTAGAGAACCCTAGAGACTGAACTAAAAAACTACTAGAAACAATTCACAACTTTATTAAAGTTGCAGGATTCAAAATTAATCCACATAAATCATCAGCATTGTTATATATTACCAACAAAGTTCAGCAGCAAGAGATAGAAAAAGAAATTCCATTCAGAATAACGGATGATAGCATAAAATATTTAGGAATCTATCTGCCAAAGAAAAAGTCAGAAACTATACGAACTAAACTACAAAACACTTTCCACACAAACAAAATCAGACCTAGTCAATTGGAAAAACATTAAGTGCTCATGGGTAGGCCGAGTGAATATAATAAAAATGACAATACTACCCAAACTAATTTACTTATTTAGTGCCATACCAATCAAACTCCCAAGAAATTATTTTACAGACCTAGAAAAAATCATAGCAAAGTTCATTTGGAAGAACAAAAGGTCAAAAATTTCAAGGGAATTAATGAAAAAAGAGGCAGATGAAGGTGGCCTTGCTGTACCAGATCTAAAACTATATTATAAAGCAGCGGTCATCAAAACCATTTGGTACTGGCTGAGAAATAGAACAGTTGATCAGTGGCATAGGATAGGATATCAGGACAATCTAGGTAATAATGTTAGCAATTTAGTGTTTGACAAACCCAAAGACCCCAGCTTTTAGGATAAGTACTCACTATTTGGCAAAAACTGCTGGGAAAATTGGAATCTAGTGTGGAAGAAATTAAGCCTGGACCCACACCTAACACTGCACACCAAGATAAGATCTAAATGGGTTCATGAACTAGATATAAAGAGTGATATTATAACCAAATTAGAGGAACATAGAATAGTTTACCTCTCAGACCTCATACAAATAAATTTATGTCCAAAGAAGATCTGGAACTCTTAATTGAACACCAGATAGATAATTTTGATTATATTAAGTTAAAAAGTTTCTGTACAAACAAAACTAAAGTGGACAAGATTAGGAGGGAAGCATCAAATTGGGAAATCATCTTTACATGTAAGAGTTCTGATAAAGGTCTCATCTCTAAGATATATAGAGAATTGTCTCATATTTATAAGAATTCAA